>APFE031287466.1:182936-252248 GCA_000404065.3 Pinus taeda | reverse complement strand
GGGGGGCATTTTATTTTCAATGCATGGCCTTTGGTCTCATTAATGTTGGAGCTACTTTCCAAAGTGTGATGGATATTGCAGTTAAAGGGCGCATTGGTAAAAACATGGTAGTTTACCTTGATGAAGTAAAGGTATTCTTAAGAAGAAGATCATATCATTTACATCACCTAAGGAAATTTTTTGAGTGATGCAAGAAATATAGGATATCACTCAATCCCAACTAAATAATTTTCGCTATCTCTAAAGGTAACTTTTTGGGACATATAATAACTAAGACTGCTATAAAACTTAACCCCAAACGTGTGAAGGATATCATGCAAATCCAACATCCCAACGACCATGGTAAATTTTAGGGGCAAATTATAGCCCAAAGGCGAAATTTGAGGGTTTTTACATTTTAAAAGGGCGAATTTTTTTATCAAAAACCCTTTTCATATTATTAATCCCAATTTTATTTAAAAAACAATAAATTTTTTGATTTTAGCCCAAAATAAAAAATGGGCAGATAAACTAACCGAACCTTCATTTGGCTCGATTTGCTGGTTTTGGGAAATCATATTCCCTTAAAATCGCCAAATTTTGATATTTTCCCGTGGTTTGGGAGATTAAAATGATTTAATACCTTACATTGGCTGCAAATTTTTTTAATACCATGGACCAATACCACATGCCCAAAAACCATCTCTCATTTCACAATCAAAATATTTATAAATATTTTATTTGAATTTAATTTTATAACATTTTTTAATTAAATCTAAAAGTAAAAATATTATAATTACTTTTAAGATATATCTAAATCCCTTATCACATTCAAATATATGAGATATAAATAATAGCTATAAATTAAGACCCATTTTACCATATAAGTTAGTCTAATAATTTTATAACCATATTTAAACTTTATTAATAAGCACATAAAAATTTAATACTTATAATATAACAATTTTTTTAACAACCATGGATATTCACCCCCACTTTACCATGGACATTATTAAGTTGTGAACATGCTTTGTTACAATACCATGGGCCAATACCATGACTTACCAATACCACATGCCCAAAAACCATCTCTCATTTTACAATCAAAATATTTTATAGTTTCTTTTTAATTTAATGTTATTACATTTTTGGTATGGAAAATATATTGTAATGTCATGTTATGTTATCTAAACATTATGACTCAATCAAATTAAAAAAATTGATTAATTAGTTAATTAAAAATTAAAATATTTTGACTCAATCAAAATTACATAAAAATAGAAATTACATTAAAAAAAATAAAATTAATAATTAAACAAACCTAGATCCATTTTAACTTTGGAGCTATCTAGATATTTGATAATTAATAACCCTATGTTAAAATGAAAAGTCTACGTTATTATTTTATGTAAAAATTTTAGGTTATTATTTTTTTTAATCAATTTTTGTTGAGTAAAGGTAAATTTGAAATCTACATTATTATTTTTTTATTATATCAAGAGATATTGTTTTGTCCATTACTGGTTTTTGAGCTCAAGGTTTATAAGAACCCATGGTATTTATGTGGAATATAGTCTATTTAAAGGGGGGAATTATGCCATCCCATATCCATCTTTTCGTTCTCCCTCTTTCTCTCTCTCTCCCCCTCAGTTTTGATTCACGTTTTGCATTAGCCTTAACTGTCGATCTCTCAAGGTTTGTCGATCTCTCAAGCTTAGAGAGGGATGGATCTTGGCTCGTGTATATCTAAAGAGAGGTATGCTATGAATTCTTAAAGTAGTATAATTGGATTTACAAAATGTAATATTTTTTTACATAGGGATATCATTTACTTTTGATTATGGTCTTGCCTATTAAGTGCCCATATTCTGCTTTTGATGAGTTTTGATTATGGTTTTGATAAGGTGCAACATCTATGACCCTTTCCTATTAAGTGTCTATATTCTAGTTTTGATCATGTGATGCGTCTATGACCCTTGTCTATTAAGTGCCCATATTATAGCTATCATTTTGGAGGTTCTTTTATTACATCCAAGGATGTTGTCTGGTTCTGTGAAGTTACCAATGGTTTTTGAGCTCCAGGTTTATGATAACCCATGGTATTTCCCATGATATTCATGTGGAATATAGTCTTTTTAAAAGGGGAATTAAACTAGCCTAGATCCACCTTCTCCCTCTTCCTCTTCCTATGCATTGAAATTGTTAGTGTTAGTCTTTGAAACCTTCCACCAGTGATCAAATATGCTCTTACAAATTGGTTTTAGGGTGTTAATGTCAAATTTTGTCATTTCAATGAATCTTCAAGTAAAATTTGGTCACTAGGTATTAGGTCTAGGGTTTGTTTTCACTCCTTTCAAAGTTTTCCAAATGTCGGTCCATGTCACCACTCAGCTGAGTGTACCATCATTCAGAGGGTTTTCATCATCATGTCAGGTTCCAATGGGTCATTTTACACCTTGCTCACACTTCAGTGGTGCCTAGATAAAGTTCATTTCCCTCTCCTAGGGTTTTGAAGGTAATTTCTCTTGGATGGTAAAATCATCAACAAAACTTGTGTCCTTACGTTCATACACCTTCCCCTATCCTTAACATACCTTATTAAACACTTCCCATCACTGATATCCCTCAAATTACTCATTTTCCCACAAACCCTAGTTTCTTGCTACAATTTGACAATTTTCTAGGCTAAGCCTGTGTTTTTCCCTTTTGGACCCCTTCCCCTCACTCAATATTTGAAACTCCACTTTCCCCTGTTTCCTAACATCCCTCCCTACTTCCCAAAATTTTCTCAAGAATTTAGAAGCCCCTTATCCCCTTCATTTCACTTCATTTTGACAAATCCTCTGTTCCACACATCAGGATAGGTTTACTCAAATGATGTTTATGAGCAAGAAAAAAATGAATTTATAAAACATGAGAGAGGTTTTTGTCCATAATAGGCCAAGGAAGAAAAAATCCTTCACTTTTTACACAGGTGTCATGGTTTTAGAGAAATGTCAAAAATACAGTTGCCTCAGGAGAATTGATGCACCTCTGAAGTGACCTTGGGAAAATCAAGATTTCTCCTAGCTTGGTTGGCCAAATGACTTGCTTGATGAGTTAAATAATAACTAGATACAAAAATATTTTCAATGAGCTCAAATTAGAGTTGAGGAATACCTTCAAAAGTTGACTGCAATAGCAGTCTGCCTTTAGGCAGCCTCATTTTGCACATTTTGACCAGTCTTGGGAGATTTCACTTTTGACAGGGCAAATGAACTCCAAATTGAAAAATTCAAGTTGTGTTGGAAATTATACTCTATACTATTTCCAACACGCTATCGTGCACCCAATTTGGACAATGGGAAGGCCTCCAAAACTTTGTCTGAAAACAGCGCTACACACAAAATCAATGGCACTACGCATAGAAATTTTTAACACAGGGCTTTCCAACAGGTGCGTAGCGACAGTGGCCCTACAAAAAAGTTTACATTTTTTGGAATCACAATGAAAAGTTATGCATGCTCAGAAATGGAGGCATCCTCCTACAAAAAAGTTTACATTTTTGGAATCACAATGAAAAGTTATGCATGCTCAGAAATGGCTGAGAAGTTTTGACAAGTTCTAGACCTCCAAAAGGGCCAAAAACACCCAAAAAGTGCCCTCTCTGCCACTTTTTTTCCACACACAAAGCAGTCTTGGGAGATTGTATTTTTGGAGGGGAAAATGTACTCCAAATAAAAAACTTCAAGTTGTCCCAGAAATTATACTCACCAAGCTTTCCAATGAGCTATTCTACACCTAATTTGGACTTCGGGAAGCCTTCCAAAACGGGTCTATAAAAAGTGCTGCGCATAGAATCAATGCCACTATGAATAGGAGAAAATTTGTCAGTTTTGCCTGTTTACTCAGAATTTCGCCTAGTTTTCTACCAGTTTGAATTTTTCTTCTCTCCTTGATAAATTCATGATGTAATATAATGTAACTTGATGTACCATGATGTAAAAATGATGAAAAATGGCCTAAGGAGGTAGATACATTAGTTATAGGTGGTTTTGAGATGAATGAATCAGTTTCCATAGTTTTAGAGGCAAGATATTCCACTACCTATTTTTCAGTTCCTAGTTTAGATCTTGTTGAAACAGCTCCTTCGCTCAAAGATTCGAACCCTAATGGATAGCATAGGTGGTTTGATGCCTATATCTTGTACTTTCTTAGTCATTTGTCAAGGTTGGACTCTTGTGGATGCATTGACCTACTTTGTACATCACTTCTGCAGTTTGGCAAGGAAATAAACCAGGGTTTTGCAGCATTTTGTGGGATTCTTGTGGTAATGTGAATTAGCACTTTTTTCTTCTCTGTAATTCAGTTGATCTTATGTTTATGTGTACCATCATCTCTCTTATTCTACATAACTAAATGAATCAAGTGTAAAAGGTAGAATCCATTGGTATTTTAGTGCTCTGCCTTAGGGTTTATGTTTTATATGTTTTCTACTGTGTGAAGAGGACTCATGACATTTGCATGCCCTCTCTATCTCCTCACTAGTCTTAGACTCACCATTACACTCATTTCAAAGTGCTAAGACACTTTCCTACCTCGCCCCACAGAAACCTATGCATGTGTTGATTTCCCAGACCCAAAGCTACCTTCCCCATCTGATCTAGCAACCAACCATTAAAATCAATAAAATTCCTCTGAGCAAGCATACCTAGCCTAAAATTAGTTTTTATATTAGTCATCTCAAGCCTTCCTTGATATATTTTCATTGAGATTGACAAGGAGAGAGCCCTCTCCCAACCTGGTAGGGCTAGCTACTAGGTTAAGCATGGTTTGGTGTTACCCTAGACCTACCTTTCTCAGCCTGAGGTAGATTTAGGCCCTAATAAAAACCATAAGCTTTGATTTTCATTTCCCACTTGCTAGATTTTGATTCTCATAAACTATCCTAGATCCATCTTCTCCCTCTTCCTCTGGGTATCCCTCGAAACCCTTGGTTTTGATTCTCATTTCCCACTCACTAGCTTTTGATTCTCATTTCCCATTCACCTTAACTAAGGATGGATCTAGGTTGGTGTGTATCAACAGAGAGGTATTGTGAATTCTTAAAGTAGTATACTCTGATTTGCAAAATTTAAGTTTTTTTACATAGGCATATATTTTATTGGATTTGCAAAATGTAAGGTTTTTTTATAGAGGGATATGGCTTACTTTTGATTATGGTTTTGATCAGGTGAAGCATCTATGAGCCTTGCCTATTAAGTGTCGATATTCTAGATATCACTTGGGAGGTTTGCATAGGTTGATCATGATTGTGAAACCCTATTCCAAAACAAAGATATCTATCCACTTAATTAATCTATTTTTTTCATTTTAAATTAAAATAAAAATCAATAATATGAAAAATATTAATTATGGGGCTGAAAAAAAGCTAGAAGCACTCGTAGTTGTTGGGAGATTTCAGGTTTTCTAATATCATGAGAAAAATGTTTTTATTTTTTTTTTGTTTATTTATATTTTATAGTTTTGTGTACAGTAAAATATGGTATATTAACGACTTAACCACTTTCTATCTTAACGGTTAATTTTTTTAAATTCATTTAAATTGTAATTAATTAACTTGATATAAAAATTATTGATGAGACAATATTATGTAAAGGGAAAGTGGTTTGATAATTATAATTACAAGTTTTCCAAATAAGTGAGTGAATGATTATCTTCACTTTCAACTTTTGAATTGAGATATAATTAAATTTGTAATGGTTTATTTATATAATCATCACGTAAACATGATATTTTTAAACATGATATATATGAAAATTAACCATCGTGCAATATAATATTATGTTGGTTGTGATATAATGTTTGTTCTAACTCGAAAAAGATGGTCGGAGTTCTGAGAGTGCCTAGGGTTTGATGCAGCTCTGCAACTGGCAATCCCTCACAGACTGCGTCGTTCAGCATTTTACCTCCAGTTCTAAGGCATCCACAACACACATAGGCACAGCTTCCATGCAACGGAACCCCCTCAGGGGAGGACATGGTGCTCCCCCCGCTGATATAGAAAACGGCCCGCGACAAACTGAAAATGTCGGGCAGGACCCTTCAAAAGGCACAACAACAAAGAAGGAAAATAATTCAATGAATAACAACACTAGTGAAGAACCACGACCGACGTCAACCACCTGCAAGTTGGTAGCAGTTGAAAGACCCAAAATCGAGCTCTCAAGTCAGATAATAAACACTCAGATCCAGTTTATGAGGGATCATGCTTTTATTGGAAAGTTCATAGGCCTTTGGCAAACGGGAAAAAGCGTTGCATGACTAGATTGCAGCCAAATGGAAGTCAAAGGGGCATATAACTTTGCATTTAGGGCCCCAAGGCTTCTTTACTGCTATATTCAACTGTCTGGAGGACCGAAACAGTATTGGATGGAGGCCCTTATTTCTTCAACACTGCAGGGTTATACTTAAGAGGATGGATCAAGCGCTTTAACCTGGAGAAAGAAGATCTAAGATGGGCCCTGGATTGGTTGCACCTTTACTCTCTTCCCCTGGAGTATTGAGATGAAGGCTCCTTGCGAGACATTGGGAATGGCTTAGGAGAATTCATCAAAGTGGCAGAGGAGACAAAGCTGAAGTGATACACCTCTTATGCGTGGATCTTTGTATACATGCACCTCAACAAAGCTCTCCCGAATGTGGTAAGCCTCTATCATGATGATTATGAATGGTTACAAACAATAGATTATGAGCATGTACCATTCCACTGTCGAAAATGCCATGCCCTGGGTCATTTATTCCAAGACTTTCCCTCCAATATAAAATCCATGACCACCCCTGCAATGGACAAATCCGACTCGGATGGGTTCACAGAGGTCCTCACTCGCAAAAAGACCCATAAAAAGCCCTCTACCATAGCCAAAAAACCTATCACCAGCACGTCCATGCCCTCAACAAGCAATAGCTTTGACACCTTTCTCCAACCAGAGGTTCTTATTCTAGATAATCAGGAACAACCTGTAGACATTCCCAATACCTCCACCCTTTTTTCTTCATCTAGCTCAAAGAAAGCCTCCTCCCCTAAGCAACCCATGGATATCAATCCACCCTTTCCCTACAATCCGCAGGAAAAAAAAAAGACTATTCAAGGAATGCAGATAGATAGCACTCAAATACAGCTCACAATAGTAGATGACATAGCGACAGAGCAGGAAACAGTACAATAGATGGAAGAGGAACCAGAGAGCTTTAACATTGGAAATCTAGATATACTGGGACTTGAACAGGCATGTAAGAAAAAGGAATATGACAAAATTCCTGAGCAAAAACTAGAGAGCTTAGAAATAATTCTCTCAAGAGCACAGAAACAAAGAGCATTAGGTGTCCAAACTGGTAGTCAGTGGGATGGAAGAAACATCTTCAAAGACAACAAGAAATGAGGAAGGAAAACAGATCTTCAGAGAACCATTTGCATAGGGGAAATGCTGGTGGAATCTGGAAGATACTCCAAGCTTACCAAATATTATAATCCCCTTTCCAATCATGAACCATGAAGTTGATCTCATGGAACATTAGAGTGCTCAATAGCCTAGGGAAAGGTCGACTAATAAAGAACATGTTACAACAGGAAAAGCCTCAAATTCTCTTCTTGCAGGAGACCAAGTGTAATTCCACAACGTTGGATCGGATCCTAGCCAAAGCATGGCCAGGAAGTAAAGAAGTGGTGATGGACACCATAAGAGCCTCAGGAGGGCTAGCCATCATTTTCTATGATAGAGCCATTACACTCACCAACATACACACTAGCAAGCACTTTATTCAAGCCATGTTTCATATAACAGGAAAAAATGTTCATGGACATTTGACCAATGTCTATTTTCCCCAGAAGGCAACCAACAAAGTAGACACTAGACACCTTAGCTCAGATCAACTCAGAAAGATCCCACCCACTTTGGATCACAAGAGGGGACTTCAACATGATTATAATATTGGAGGAAAAAAGAGGAGGAAGGACCAAGCTGGATTGTGATAGCACTCACTTCAAAAATTACATTCATAGCAATAGGCTTATAGACATGGAATTCAGCAATGGAGTCCATACTTTGAACAACAGGCGTTCAGATGCCCATCAAATTGCATCTCGATTAGAAAAATTTCTGCTCTCTGATAACGCAATTCATCTTATTGAGGATCTCTCGGCCTTTATCTTGCCACTCTCTGGCTCAAACCACTGGCCCATTAGGCTCCACTGGCAAAGACCAGGGGACAATGTTCACAGGCCCTTTTGCTTTGAAGCC
Organism: Pinus taeda; assembly: GCA_000404065.3. NCBI lineage: Eukaryota > Viridiplantae > Streptophyta > Pinopsida > Pinales > Pinaceae > Pinus > Pinus taeda. The sequence continues at coordinate 243,990 of APFE031287466.1, read as the reverse complement.
TTTTGGGTGAATCACCCAGATTTTAATAACCTGATCACAGAGACATGGAAAAATTTCACACCACCAGAAGGCACAAAAATGTACAAGTTCCAACAAAATCTAAAAAATCTCAAGGAAAAAATAAAACAATGGAATCGCTCAACCTTCGGTAACATCTTTCAGGCACAACACTCTCTTGAACAAGCAATGCAAAAACTACAACAAAGAATCATAGATGAAGGTAGATATGAAACCATAGCAGAACAGGAACGTCAACTACAAGCGCAGATCTCAGAAAGAGCAAGACAGGAATATATTCTTTGGAAACAAAATTCAAGGATCCCTTGGCTCAAGGAGGGTGAGTGCAATACAAATTTCTTCCATCACACCACAATCCAACGAAGAATGCATAACAGCATTAACTTCCTCCAAAATTGACAAGGGGAGCACCTAGAGATGCATGAAGATATAAAAAAGGAGCTCCTTAGCCACTTTCGGAGGGTGCATCAGGAAACAGAGGCTAATCGGTGGCTAGCTATGGAGAAGATCATCAAGATTATTCCCAAGATCGTAACTGAGAAACAAAACCAATTACTCCTCAGGCCCATAACTTTACAGGAAGTGGAGATAGCTATGCGACAACTCAAGGTTGGGAAAGCGCCTGGACCAGACAGCTTCACCTCAGACTTCTTTAACAACTTCTGGGATCTAATCAAGGAGGAAGTCTAGTAGGTAGTCGAGGAGTCCAAAATTAACAGATGGATGCTTTCGTCCTTGAATGCCACCTTCATTGCCCTCATCCCTAAGGAGGAGAACAACCAGACTCTGGACAAATTTTGACCTATCACACTTTGTAATGTTATGTACAAAATTGTCTCCAAAGTGATTGCCACATGCCTCAAGCCCCTGCTTTCCCTTCTTATATCATTGAAGCAATCAGGATACGTGGAAGGAAGACAGATCACTGATGGAATAATACTCACTCATGAAATCATTCATTCCCTAAAGAAAACCAAAAAGGCAGGTATGCTTCTCAAATTGACCTCTCAAAAGCTTTCGATACTTTAAGTTGGAAATATATTCAAAAAATGTTGCTTGCTTTTGGCTTTGCCCCCCCTTGGGTAAGATGGATTATGAGTCTCATCACTTCAACCTTTTTCTCAATTATTGTCAATGGGACCCCCTCCACCCCCTTTCACCCGTCCAGAGGTATCCGACAAGGGGACCCTCTCTCACCCTTTCTGTTCGTTATTATGGCAGAAGGTCTGGGATGTTACATAAAAGATGCCCTTCAAAACCAGCAAGTACGTGGCCTTTCTTTCCATAATACTCTTGCTTTCACCAACCAACAATTTGTGGATGACAATATGTTATTTGGTCATCCTTCAGTCCTAGAAGCCCGTAAACTGAATTCAATTTTATCTGACTTCTCGGATGCCTTAGGCCCTTGCATTAACAAATCAAAGTCTCAAGTCTTCTTCTTTCACACTCCTCCCATCACTCAATCTTCCATAGCCAGAATTCTGGGATTCTCGATTGCTTATCTTCTGTCCAAACACCTGGGAGCTCCCATGACAACCTCTGCTTTGAAACACACATCCTAGAACATTCTCCTAGAAAAACTAGAAGCTCGTATCTATTCATGGACCTTCAAAGCTCTCAATATGGTCAGTAACCTAGTGTTAATCAAGGCAGTGCTCCAATCCATGCCGCTATACCTTTTCGCGGTCTTGGTAGCACCCAAATGGGTTCTCAAAGCAATCAAAAATCTCCAAAGGGAATTTTTATGGGGGAATACGAAACAAAAGAAAAAATGGGATCTGGTAAAGTGGGAAATTGTTTGTCACCCAAAATCCTCTAGGGGCACTAGTTTGAGGGACCCTCAACACAACAACGATGTTATGGGAGCGTGCATATGGTGGAGATGGCTCTCAACCCCATATACTCCTTGGGCAATACTCTGGACAACTAAGTATGCTCACAATAGACTGGTTGACTATTAATTCGGCTTAAAGAAGTTGGCTCAGGCTCTCTAATTTGGAATGTTGCCAAACAACATAAAGATCTAATCCAACAACACAGTTTCTGGGAAATCAAGAATGGAGAAAATGCAAGGTTTTGGGAGGACTCCTGGTAGCAAAGACCAAAATTAAAGGACCTGCTCATGCCCCACCAGCTTCAGGATTGGGTCGAGCAACTGACGATCAAAGTAAATCAATTATGGGAGGAAGTCCACAGTCAGGGTTATAGGCAATGGTTAAGCTCAAACCTCATCCTTAGGCAAGCCACGCAATCCATCAAAGATAGTCTGGATATAGAACTCTCAAACAAGAAAATACGCCAGTGAGATAAGAAAGACATCATTAGATGGGGTTATGAAACAAGAGGTATCTTCACATCCTAGGAAGCTTATCATATAATATTAAGGGACCACACTGTCAAGGATAGACTTTGGAAAAAAGTTAGGGAACCACCAATTTGGCCAAAAATTTCCACCTTTCTCTGGTTGCTATGCCACAGTAAAATCCTTACTTGGGATAATCTGAGGAAATGAAGTTTTCATGGACCCTCCATCTGCCCAAACTGTAAATAGGCAGAAGAAACAAAGGAACATCTCCTAAACTCATGTCTGTTAGCAACCCGATTGTGGGAGAAAGTCAGCTTTAGATGTCAAAGAGATGGTCGAAATAAGGAGAATACAACCAGCACCATACACTCATGGGCAACTCACCCTTATTAAAGCAAAATTTTAAACGCCTTATGGAAGCTTATACCAGGTTTCCTCATGTGGACGATCTGGAAAGAGAGAAATAGTAGAATCTTCAAAGATCATTGCTCTCCCATAGAGGTTCTATGGAGAAATATAAGTTAAAACATACGAGAAATCTTGATGTTCCAAACTTGGTTTGATGATGATTTCCCCTCAAACCAACAGGAACAGAATATATGGATGAACTGGAACCTCCAGTGGAACCATAAGCAGGTACACCAAAGGGAAATCCCTCCCCCTAGAGATACACCTGATAAATGGACTCCACCCCCACCACATATGGTGCTGCTCAACTTTGATGGAGCGTCAAAGGGAAATCCAGGTAAAGCGGGATTTGGAGGAATATTTAGAAATTACAAGGGCAATTTTCTCCAAACTTTCATGGGGTCAATCGGATTGGATACAAACAACTCAGCCAAATTAGAAGGAATGCGGCAAGGACTTCTCTTGGCTCAAAACAATGGATTTTCCCACTCATAATCAAAGGGGACTCTCAGATCTTAATCAACATGATCAACCAGATCTTACAGGGAACTCCAGCACATAAAGTGGGCAGCCGTTGGAGATTGGCAGAAAGGTTGGAACAGATAGAATAGTGGCTACTCATTTATAGAGCAGTTACCATCAGGCACATTCATCAGAATGTTAACAAAGATGCAGACCTCCTTGCAAATATTGGCGTTGAAAGTGGTAAGACCTTCATGTGGGAGCTCTTAGCACTATAGCCAATACTCAACATTTGCAAGATTTCAATGATTTAGTGCAAAAGGAAAGTGCAAATGCAGAGGAAACACACTTGGATGCAAGTGTCATCAACTGCATTTAACTGATAAGACAATTCGTCTGTGGGTTGGGAGGCCATCTAGCTAAACGCACTGTCTTGAGAGCCCACCGCAATTGAAGTTAACACACCTTGCAGGCGACATTTATTGTCCCCGAAAGCTGTGACGAGCTTTTTTCCTTCTACACCATGGCATCTGCAAACAATATAGTTTCTCCTCCCCTTCTTCATGGTGTTTGTTCTTTGCAAGCGGCCGAACCTTGTCTCAGAACTGTTACAAGTAGACACTGCCTAATTCTCCCTTGTCAAGATTTTGGTAATGGTTTTCATTTCTCACATTCTCATCATTTTTATCTTGATTGTGGCTCGCCCTCCCCTACTCTCGCTCAACATTGCCTTCAGCCCAATACTTCTGCTATCAATTCAGCAATGCCTCACCTCAGGCATCGCATGCACAGTAAACACGAAGGCTTGCGTGGAGGCTTCAACTTCTCACGAGTTTCTAACAGCTCCTCCTCTGAATCCCCTCATTCAGCCACTGAATTTCCCAGCTACCCAAATACCAGAAGTGGGAGAGGTTGGTGGGACAATGTTGTCCACATCGTGGAGCTCCCACCTGTCTCTCTTTCTGGCCCTCACAACACCCAATTTTGTTTCAGCAGCTCCCTAAGCAGGCCTACAATTATTGCTACCATCACAATTTCTCTCAAGGAGGAATCTGCAGTGGAAGATACTCTATCTATTCGTGAGAACAAGCATAACAGGGTAGAGCCAAGAAGTCATGGGATGAGTAACATGCAGCAAGGTGAAAGCAGTCAGGCTTTGCATGGAAATGGCAAAGGTGGGGATACTAGTAAGCAACAAATGGATGCTGAGGCCTCTATGGAGCCTCCAAACGTTCATGGACGAGGTGCGTCTGAAGAGGAAGACGATTGCTATCGGTTTGCTTGTCGGATTGAGGAAGAGCCAACTCCAAAGGATCTTTCAGCCTAACACATGGCCTCAAGCTAAGGCCTTTGGCTCCCAGATGGATTCATCACACTGTTTTGTGGTCTCTCGGTCTCAAGGACAAGAATCTGGCTTCCAGGGGGATATGTTTCTACGTTATGTGGTTTTGTCGTCTGTTTGTGTTCTGTCTTCATGCCAAATGTCTAGTTTCATCTGATGTTTCACTGCCAAGTGGAAATGTCATTTTGTACCTTGGCTCTGTTCCTATCTTTTTGGTTCAGGCTTCGCATGGTTCCTATCTTTCTAGTTCATTTTGAAAAACCAAGGTTTAGTTTTTATGGTTGTCAATGGCTGGTTTCCCCAATAACAAGGGCAGTCTTTAACGAGCCTTGGACTAGTTTCTCCTCTATTGGGGCAGTCCAACACTAACAGTTGTATTCTGAGATGATGACTGATGCTTAACTTCTCTGAGATCAGGTTCTTCTGTAACTTTTTTGTAATATAATAATAAATCAATACTACTTAGAAAAAAAAATATAATATATGTTGACTCCGCTAAATTAAAACATAAATTATTATTTTAATATGATAACTATAATTATTATTTTATATGTGTCCTTAGAGGTATCCTAAAGTGTTTTTAGATTATAGCTAGTTCATTTTTTATCATGTTAAAGAAACAATCATAGTACCTAAGGTGACCATGTATATTCATTTTAAAATTTATATATTTTGTGATAATTGTTGTCAATATAGACAATTTTAAAACTAAAATTCACTAAGAAAAAAACATAACAACACTTATCTACTAATCTCTCTCAAAACTACATCTCTCCCTAGACTTTTGTAATTAATATACATTTAAAAAATAAATATTCAAAACTGAAAATTAAATCTCTCCTTAGTTTCACATGTTATATAAAATCTTTTTTAATTAGTACATATTTAAAAACTAAATATTCAAAACTTACTTTTATTCACACTGAGCCAAGTTTTCCAATGATGGTCTAAAATCCAAAACCATAGTAGAAGAAAGGATTCCTTGCCATATGATAGGCTTCTTTGCACTCAGATTGTTGGGAGGATGATACTAAGATGTAAAAACTAGCAATTCAAAAAATAATGTAAGATAAAGAATAAATAAGTTAATTACATTATAATTTTTTTGAGTTGAATTGCAAGCCCCAACTCTCAAAATTTAACAAAACATTACCTAAATCATGATTAGGCTATTTACTTGCTCACAAATAGTAAAATCTCATCTTCCTTCTTAGCTCTTGCGAATATATGTAGGGCTCTACATTTTAAGGGCATCGCTTTGAAATGTTGAGCATTTTTGTAGGGTAGAAACCTCTTCTTTGACTAATGCGAGGGGTTCTCACTTATTTCTGGCCAGGGCTTTGTGTTTTGGGGTTTCATCTTGATACATAAAATTCCAAGGGAGACGCGGGCTTAGTATCATTGTTTTGCTTGGCTGCAGGAGTTTTAAGGCTGATTTCTATTGCAAACCTTTATGCACTACAACCTTTCGTGCTAATTTTCACCATGCATATTTTATTAATATGTTATTTTAGTATGTAATGTTGGATTTTTTATGCTTTTTAGTACTAAAAAGTTTTTGGTTTTGGAATATTGTTGATACAGTTGGGGCATACTTAATGATGGACATGGCTATACCTATACAATTTGTTACAACAAACAAATGGGAGAATTCTATCTCCAATACTCATATTTGTTCATCTCCATCTAAACATAGGTAGGATGAGTAAAAAACATTTCACAAAATCCATGCTCTAACATAGCTACTTGGCAACTATTTTACAAACTAATTATATAACAAGATACATAGATAGATCACTCCTAATTTTTCAATGGGCCTCAAAAGAAGTACCCAAATTCAACGAGCAAGGATTGTAATCCCAATGCTTTGTTCCATTTAAATTCTTGTTCTCACATTCCTTTCCTATAATTCCTCCCTCTCATGATTGGCATAGAGCTTAATGTTTTTTTAGCTACACTTGCATAAGTGAGAGTTCTAATGTCTACCTTTGTTACCCCTAGGCTGAGGGAACATCTTCCCTCACTATCTCTAGTCATTGTTCCTCCCATGGATTATTAATTTGTTGTTTCACCATTTTTCCCTTGTATTTCTTCTCAATTTTTCCATTTTCACCTTTTTTATTTTTTGCACTTATCTTCTTCATGTCAATTTTCTAAGGACTTATTATGGCTCATTTCCCACTCCTCACTCATATATTTATATTCCAATACATGAGAAATATATTTATATTCCATATGAGTAATATACATATTTCATTCCTTGAGGGATTGCTTAGAAAACAAGGCTCATGGTCATTACAAGAAATATTCATTATGAACTTTGTTAGCCCTTTACAAAGCCTTTATTATTCAGTGAAATATTCGCCAAGATCTTACAAGATTCTATAATCTAATGAATGAGTCACCATGATTTTACAATATAATATAATTTGGTAAGAGATTCGCCAAAAAAATTATATATACATATTATATTATTGATAAAATCACCTTCCATTTTTCCTATGTATCAAGGGGATTCGCCCATTTATTATATATATAAATTTAGGGGTGTCCTTAAAATTTTCCTTGTTGGTGGTGGTCGTAGTGGCACTGGTCTCCAATTCAATGATCTACTTCCCTTTCTCATTCCCCTTGTCAGGTTCTGACTCAGAGTCGGAACATGCGTCTAACTTAGAAGCCTTCAGCTCGACCACTAGTGACTGCCTGGCCTGACACTAACTTGTGTTGTCAGAGGAGCTCTTATGGAACTCACACCACTTTCCTATGTCCTTATTTGTCTTCATGGTGTTTTTATTTACTTTCAGCTTTGAGAGGTTATCTTGGGTCGCCCTGTCTTGGCTTTTCCCTTTGTTCTGAGGTTTCGGGGTGCCTTTCCCTTGCTTCAGGTTCGTAGATCCAAAGTATTGATTTTTCTGTTTAAACTTCTTCTCAATCGTGACAACATACTGGTACATTATGCCTAGTGAGGAGATGTCTAGGAAATCCATATCATCCTAGATGTACTTGTGTAGGAAGTCGTGGTACTTGAGTACCAAATGTTTCTCAGAAACCTTGATACCCAACTTCATGCGAAGGGTATGGAAAAAATTGGTAAACTCTGACACGTCCTAGTCCCTTCTCTACCACAACATGGTCCACTTTATGTATTTATCCTCATAGCTCTTGACAGGGTAATACTCATCCTTGATGGCAACCTAGAACGAATTCCAAGTGGGTTCGGATGAAAACAATGAGGTTGTACTTTCATCTTTCTTCTCGTAGTAGGTTTCCCACCAATCCTTGATGTGGAGGGGAAATTTGAGAAGTGCAAAAGGAATCTTTTCCTGGATGGAAAAATCATGAACATAAAAATATCCTTCTATCAAATTTAACCATTTATCTACGGTGTCCACATCTATTTGACCTTCAAATATGGGGATGTCAAAGTTAGCTTGTACCTTAAAGTGTGTGGTGCTTCCAGAGTAGCTGCCGGAAGTAGATATTTCACCTTTGGCTAGCCACTAAAGGATCTGGGAAAAGCAATCCATCATTGTGTTCCATTATCACTCGAGAGCTTATTCGAGCAAGATTTTGAAAGGATCTCGTAACCCCTCATATTTCTTCTCTTCCTCCATGGGAGGCCATTGGGATTTGTGAGGCTAGTCTTGCAAAGTTTCAACCAGTTTGAACCCTAAATCCTTATATCTCAACATCGTTGGGGACATGCAAAGAAAAATAGAGAAAGCATAGACCGCTCTAATATGATTGACTCGAGCTTAAACATGAACACAACAAATTATAGATATAACCATAAATACAGAGATGCAGCAGAAATAACACTTCATTTCATTAATATAAAATACTAAAATATCCTTACAAACATAATGGAAATAAACTAGCCTAGGCAATGGTAGCTTATCTCTGAGAATAGATGTGGTGGCTACATGCCTCCGAACAATGTTACAATGAGGCTGAAGGACTTATTTATTATTGAAAAACATGAGAAAACCATAAATAATAATAATAATAATAATAATAAAAACATAACACCAAGAGATGTAAGGCCAAAAGTTTGTGGGCCTCATTGGGGTTAGTTGGGAAGCCAAATTCGCAGGGTCATAAGTTGGTCATATTATCTCCGTTTGGCGTATATAATACCTTGTTGGAAAGGTCTCTCTGAGTATTGTAGGATTTGTCGCATGCCATGGGCCTGTAGAAAACCTCACATTAGGGGATTTTGAGGTCTAAAATGGGCCTCCTAAGGAAATTATAAAACAATAGTGGAAATAATAAAATAATATTAGATTACATCATCAAATTTTAGAGGAAAAAAAGAAAAGGTAATTTTTTCAACTTGTATTTTCAACTTATCTCCCTATGGGTTTACTCAAATCTCAAGTAGGAATACTCATTGGATGCAAAATTCGATTCCTTATCCAAGGAGTACCCATGTTGCATACTTTTGATGGACCCTTCTACATGAAAAATGAGAAATACATGAAAAACGTTATTGCAATCTCATTTTTTCGTGTATTTCTCATTTTTCATGTAGCATAGTCCATTGAAAGTATGAAACATGGGTACTCCTTGGATGAGGAATTAAATTTTTCATCTAATGAGTGTTCCCACTCAAAATTTGAGTAAAACCTTAGGGATATAATTTTAACATACAAGTTGAAAAAGTAGTTTTACTATTTTATTATTTTTTAATTTTTTTGCCTTTTTACTACAAAAATGGTGAATCATCTCCCATGGTTAACATCATCATATTGAATCATATTTTTTCTTATAAAACCTTTATTTTGGTTGTATATTTTTCTTAGGAGGCACACTTTAGACCTCAAAATTCTCCTAATGAAAAAACGTAGTTTAGGGGGTCAAAACATCTCTAGAAGTTCAAGACCTGAAAAAATGCTAAAAATAGTAAATGTTGAAATAACCAAGGAAACAAATGAAACCAATCATAATTCTACATGGAATAGGTGGGTAGCCACCAATATCCACTTGGATCAAATATCCTCCTGGATCCAAAAATTTGATTTGCAACTGATCTTCTTCTTTATTATGTTGTTGCTATATTGTTTCTATTATTACCTTCCTTGTTCTTCTGGGCTTCCAAGTTTTATGTTGTATTTATCCTCCTTCCTTATTGATGTAGACTTTCTCTATCATCTTCATTGTTTTCCTCCATTTTTCTCTCCCCTAAATACCTCTTTTGTTGAGGCTCTTTCAACATCAAATTCCTCATTTCTTCTATTTTAGTATCCAACTTGTCATCTAAATAACACAAATAATTAGTTCTTTATTGAAATTTTTCATTGCCATCCTCTGTTGACACACCAAGATACCAATTGCTTGGAGTTTCCTTAATAATTTTGTGTGTCCTTTGCGTGAACTTTCCACCACTGTTGTCCATTTGTTACTGCATTTCCTCCATGGAAAACTCATCCTTATCTTCTCTTGTACTACTACATTTCATTTTCCTTTGACTGTCCAACCAATTTTCTAAAAACTTCAGTTCCATCGTAAGATTTTCCATGGTTACTCCACTCTAGTATTATTTGTCTTTCTCGAAAGTTCCTTATACTTCATCACTTGAAGCATCTCCGAGTCATTCCATTGTTCCCTACACGTCTTTGTTGCCTGCAGACACAAACCAATCATTAGTCTTGGAAACATAAGGCTCGTTAGCCTCATTTGATGCCTTTGTTAGCACATCCTCATGCTGATCCAAACTAATCTCATAGTTCATCAGACTATCAATAAATCTCTTCTCCACATATATGGCTTCTTCTTCAATAATGTATAAGCCTTGATCATTAACAACCAAATTATACTCAACTACTTTGAGTTCTTCTCTCACTTTAAAATTCATTCTCTACCTCAACATTTTTTGTAATAGAGGCCATCTCAGTTTCTTTTGCCTCATCACCCATCCATATCTGTGGTTTCCCTAGCTTTCCTGTAATATTGTTTTCGAAAAATTAAGCTCTAATTTTAACTCAACCATCTCTCTCTCAAATTCTTCATCACTCATCATTTTTATGTATGATATCTTGGTACTCCCTCCTCTTTGAATATGAATCTTTATTGAACCCATCATATGACCATCAATAACCATTTTTCCTTTCTGCTTCTTCTTGTGAACTCTCCTTGTTCACTTATGAGCTCCAACAAGCCTTCTTCCTCTTGTAACAAGTCTACTACTTGCTATAGTACCAAGCTATCCCTCTTGGTATCCTTATCTTTCTCTCTTCCTCTAGGAAATTGTATGCACACTCACTATGGAAATACCCTCTAGAAACTTCTACTCATATTTTTCTTTTTGGAAGCTATCCTCTTATGGTTCTTTATAGCAGAACCTCTTTCTTTCCTCTCTAGAGAAAGTCGACTTATCATCTTTCAAGTTGTTAGGCTACTGCAATTTTCTCTCCTCACTTATCTCTTCTTCTTACTATCGTTTCTTCAACAATTTAATTATGTTGTTAGGTTCTATCACAATTTTATTTCTAAGATCCTTTCTTACTTTTACATACTATGATGGTTGTTGTCATCCTCCTTTATATCTGCCACTACCTCTACTATTTCTGCAAATTCCTCCTATGGATTCTTCTTCTTCAAATTCTTGTTGCCTTACTGTTATAACCATCTTTATATACTTTCCTCTTAAATAAATACTCAATCTATTTTGATATATTTCAAATGCTTCTAAACATCTTCAGAGAAAAAAAAATCATTGTTATCTTAAATAACATCAGTTTTCTTTTTGTCATCAACTATCCTCAGCCTGAAAAATTAAAATCACACTTATACTTGTGATTTTGTAGACTCATTTTCTTCAAATATTCCTATATATTTTACTAAGAGTTTTCAAGATAAAGATATTTCTAAATCTAATACCAAATGATGTAAGCCCAATTCAGGCCTCTCTAAACTCCTAATTTCAAAACCCACAATACCCAAATCACTTCTCAAAAGGGGCTACCTTGAATCCTATTTACAATCACTTTATGTGATATAAATCCATTTTATAAAAAAATCACAATGGGAGTCTTTAAATAAGAAATGGGAAGAGTCAAAAGGGTTACACATACAAAACCATTTCCCAAATCATGCATTAATTTCCAAATTTCATCTCAGATCCAAGAATTATTTTTAACACGGGCTTGAACCTTTCCCTTTTTTTCCAATCTAGAACCACCAAAACATCAATGTTATCAATAAGAAAAATGGAATAGGGGCTCACCGTGTTATCATGTTTTTGCCACTGACGTAAACATTAATATAGGATCCATACTTTATCTAAGTTCCTGGTGCCTTTAACTTCATTCGGCTTCACGTAACAAAACAACACTACAGGAGCTGGTCCCATTCCTTTTTTCTTGTCAGCTTATACACATAATCCCAACTCTCTCTATACTAGATAGCCTTCACACATCACTCTAACACCTTTCCATTAATACATAGTTATGTTATCCCTTTGGACATGTCATTACCCACTTACATCATCCCTACCCATCCAAGCATGTGTGCATTTGAACATTTGGGAAATAGATTATGATATTTTCCATTGATTATCGACCCTGACTCCCATTAATTATCGATCCCTATTATTTCTAAAAGTTCATCCACACTTCCTTCTAGGTAGAGTCAGTATTACTCTCACGGTCCCACTTACTATATGCAATCCTGACCTTCTTTTGATTGGTTGGGCTCGCATGTTAGCCCGGTCTTAGTGATCTTGCCTGTTCCTATTAAGTACTCCTCCTATCCTTTAAGGGTAAATCCCACAACCTGACACTATCAAGTAATTTATTTTTCTCTGAAAAAATTCAAGTTCTATCTCCCAACATTGTCAAGCAATGGACTTCTGTTTGTACTTAAAAACAAAACTAAGTGTTTTTCTCCTCTGTGGCCAACTCCACCTCTGCACTTTGGCTTCAACTATGTATATGTGATCTACACTCTTTTGTCACTCGCGAAAACCTCGCACATATGAAAACTTAGTTGCTATGCCTTTGGTTACAAGAATTTAAACAAGTTTTTGCATGATCTAGATCCTCTTCATGCTTCCATTGGGCCTTTCCTCTGGTAAATTATGAAACCTCTATGTTGGTCTCATTCTTCCTCCCAATAGGGCTCCTTTGTGTCTATCATATTCTTCTATTTTACCTTTGACTTTAATGCTACAACTACATCTTTTAGGTACGTCTCTCTAACAACTGTCTACAACCTCTATGAGTCTCCAATATTAGCTTTATTTCAATCTCACTTTCTATTGTGTATTTCAATGTGGCCTTTTCCTTTGTTGAATGTTGTGGCCATCCTCATGGTTCTCTTTTCATTGCACTACTATGATACTTCAGAGAGGGCCTATTGTGAATATGTTTTGCTCATTTAATAAATAGAAGAAAGGAAACATTATGTTCAAGCATCCTGAGTGGATTTGTATGCATCTCTCATTGTTAAAACCAAGCTCATGAGGGCTTCATATCTATTTATATATATACATATATATATGAACCCCTCATGAGCTTGGTTTTAACAATGAGAGATGCATACAAATCCACTCAGAACGCTTGAACATAATGTTTCCTTTCTTCTATTTATTAAATGAGCAAAACATATTTACAATAGGCCCTCTCTGACCTAATTACTACAATGAATCCCTTCTCAACCGTATGGCCCTAATTGGCCTTCAATTTCTCTCAAACCTCTCTATCACACCCTTCTCTATATAGAAACTATTTACATGAAATTGGTTACATTTATACAAAATATGATTCTAAACTAATTTAGGTTCAGATCCATAATCTCCTCAACAAAATCATATATCTAGCTTTCCTATATCCACTAAATTCTCAAGGGATCTAACTAACCCTTCAATATTTTTAACTCTTCTAAATACTCTTGAGATATTTCATCTAGAGAAGATTTCATTACATCAATCCTCACTTTAAATCAATTATATGCAGATATTCTAGAAACTTAGGAACATACATTAAATTAAAAAGCTCCGCACAAAGGGAATCAACTCCCTTGGTAAATGAAAAGGCCCCTATTCTAGTCAAAATGAATTTAGACTTGGAACTGGGATGCTCCCACATCAAAATATCACATATAATTATTGTCAAAATTTCCAAAAAAAATAGAATTATGTTTTCAAAATGAGAGAGTGTAGCTAATGTTCTTGAAGGAGTTCATTCCAAGTTTCTATTAACAGAAATCAATCATAGATTTTAATAATAAGCAATGAAAACATAGGACTACAAATCAAGAACATATTCCGACTGTGTAGTCTTGTTATCATTGATAATTAGTTTTTGTTTCCAATGATAGTCCATCCTTAGAAATCATGTTTTCTTCATCATTCTTGTGCCTATAAATATGTGTGAAAGAGATGTGAGAGAAGGTTGATTTTAGAAGTAGAATATGATGAAAAAGACTTTAGTGAAATTGTCCAAATTGAATTCCCCTTCCATCAATTGAATCACATGTAGCGGGTTTTCATAAATTTGAATTTCATAGATGTGTTGGATATGTAATATATTATTTTCATAACTACCCCCACATGTCATGCATTGTGCGAAGTGTAGGCTGGGGTCACAAGGGGGATGGCAACATCCTGAAAAATAATGTGGGTTATTTTTCTCATCTATTTTTTAGGGTTTTAGGCACAGAATATTTGCTTTTAGAGGTTGTGGCACATGCCAGTTTAGCCCATGGTTTTGTATATATATATATATAGTTTTTTTAGTTTGGGTATTTAGGGTAAAATATATGTGCTAATGTTTTTGTTTATGCTTGCATTTTTTCTATTTTATTAAGAATCTATTTCCAATAATTAATTATATAGGGTTAAAACCTACAAAATATGTTTTTCTTGAGCTAGTGTTAATTTTAGTGTTGATCCATGAGTTCACAAAGGTTATCTTTGTCACTAGCCAATCTAACCTTGAAAGAGATGTTGTTAGTGGAGTATTGATGTAGAACACCCCTTGCCGCACCTTTTTTGGGGGATCCTTGGAAGGCTCCATTAAAAAATCCAAATAGATATTTGTTTATGAATTCATCGGAGTTTTTTGAGATATTTCTTTAAATTAAGGAAATTGAGAGATGATGTTTAAACATTAGATAGCACATTCCAAAGGCATGGTATCTTTATCCTCATGGGCTTAAAACTTTTATCTAATAAAATCCCCCATGGTAAGATTAAAGGGAGAGTTTTCCATCTCTTTATGGTTTTGTTCATAAAAATTTCCTAAAGACTTATTTGATGGAGTTCCCCTTCCAAGAATTATTTAAACCACTTTAATTATATACTTCTTTCCAAACTTTAAAGCATAGAAATAGAGAATACTAAAGTGAAGGCTTGTTTCTAAGTCAAATTTGTATAGCATGCATATATACATACATACATATATATATATATATGTGTGTGTGTGTGTGTGTGTGTGTGTGTGTGTGTGTGTGTGTGTGTGTGTACACACACCCACACATGCAATGGTGTAATGAAGTGGCCAAATTCCAACTGGATGACTTGTATTCCTGGGCTCGATAAAAGTGTCATGCATTACATGATATCTAATTTCCCGATTTCCAATTAGATAGTTAATTTTTACTTCTTAGATGACTATGATATTGACTCTAATCATAGACCTTTAAATATAACTCTAAACTTTTCCATGAACAAAACCCCAATGAAAGAAAATTTTGATGATCAAAGGCACCTTCCTTTTGACAAAAGTAAATACAATCTCTTTTTAAAGGATTTAAATAGAGATTTAATCCTCCTAACTTATAAGGACAACATTTAAGACCTTTGTCATAGTTTTGCTACAACCCTTTCTACATCCATTAACAAGTTCTCTATTGAAGTGTCATATTAAAAAAAATAATAGAACTACCAACCCTTGGTATGATAATGAATGTACAATTTCTAGAAAATCCATTAGGGATGATAAAAGATGATATGATAAATACATTGAAATCCCTTATTAGGAGGAAGAAAATGTATTATATAAATTGAAAGAAAGAGCAACTATTGCACCTTTCTAAATTGGATCTTATGAACTTTTGGAGAAAAATTCTAATTCATAAAATTATAGATAATAATATGATTCCTTTAAGGCAATGAAATTCCCCTCTTAAAATATTTATGGTTTCCTTAACTCCATATTCACTATTTAAAATTTTAATATAGAAGGTGAATTATTTTTTCTAGAAGAAACAAAGTTTGGAGTTAAGAGATTTCCAATTGGGAATTATAAGACCATTATAATTAGCCCCATTTTAAACAAGATGTATTTTGGAAAATAAGATTAACTTTTGGGTAGAAAACCATGAAAAAAAAGATTTCATTCAATTATGGGCCACCTTGTTACTCTTAGGATCATGGCAGAGAAGTGCCACAATAATAAAAATAATCTCCCGTGTTATTTTGTTGATTTAAGAAAAACATTTGAAACCATTCTAAGGAGAAACCTTTGGAATAGATTGGAAAAACTAAACATTCCTTTTGATTTAAGAGATATTATGATAACGTTGTATGGGAATGTTATTTCAAAGTTTATACCCTAAGGTATGGTTAGAATAAATTAGCCACAATATCAGAGTCAAGCAAGGGTGTCCTCTATCCCCAACACTTTTTGGAATATACATTCATAATTTAGAAGAGTGTTTGGAGGAAGCAAGTTTTGTTGGAAAAACTATAACTAGTATAGTTACCACTATTCCACTTTATATTGATGGTATTGTTATTTTCACAAGGAGGCTTCAAATATGTGAAAGACAGTAAGATGTATCCAAGGTTTATATTCAAAGATGAGTGTGTTTGTTAATACCAACAAATACAAGTTATGATAATTAAATCCAAAAAGGTCACATGCAATAGTTTTTGTATATGACAACAACAAAGAGGAAATTCCTTCTTACAAATATCTTGGAATCATGTAATATTCTCAATTTTTATATTCCATTTGAAAGGATTAACAAATTTTATTGGGGAGGTGCTAAGCATAGTGCAATTTTGTAATGTGGGAATAAAACACATTTTTGGTGTATGGGACTTAGCATAAATGGAAAATTGTAGCTCTAGTGGAATGTGGGGGCTGCAATAGAAGGAAATTTGACCCAATGGATTAATTCACACTTCCTGGAGGAGAGAGAAATAGAAAGGGTGTGAACTAGTGGAGAGTGGGGCCCACCAAGGAGGAGGGGGCCAACAAATATAAATAAAGCATGGAGGCTCTCATTTGGATATATTTTGGTCACTTTACAATTCAACATCAGTTCTCTTGAGCTCCTTAGCCAAGGGAACCTTTGCCATTTAGCACAAGGATTTTTGAGTGGGAATTCCACTCTCATTTTGAGAACGTCGAGTGTCTCCCTAGTGAGGAAATTTGGGGAGCTCAATTCAGAGCTTCCATTGAACATCATGGCAAGATTTTACTTAAAAGTGCAAATTTCTTGGGAGTAGAGGTATTTTCCTGGAGCACATTGTCGAAGTAATCATGGATTAAAGGCTCTAGTATTTTGCAAGGAATTTTCTTATTGTTATGTAGCATTCTGGACAATGATTCATTGGTTTAGGTTGGAGGCTATTACTTGGGTTGATTTTTTTATCCTTTCGCGGGGGCACATAAGTTATTGACCAATTGTTGTGTAGGGGTTTAGAGAATTTGAGTCGGGAGAGATAAGGGCTAGAAATAGGAAGTATTTCTTAGTGGCGAATTTAGCTGGAGCAGGGAGAAATTTCCCATGGTGTATTGGGGTATAATTCAATAGTATCAATATTGTGGGGTGCTTTTTTGTCTGAATTGGGCAATTTTCACTTATTGGGGATCACGGGGGGTTGGTGGATTCAACCCAAATCATTTATGGTTTTTGTGGGTTTATTGAGAGGAGCCTTTAGCTAATTTTATAGAATTTTCCAAGATATATTTGGGCCTTAAATCCTCATTCTTATAGCAGAGAAAATTACTAGTTAGCTAGGAAATCTGCATCACTTTGTGGGTTTGATTGTGGCTTGGAGATAGGTGAAACCTTTTCTGGGTGTTTCTGGGTTTGAAAAGAGGAGATTTTAGCTCCAATTTCAAAGCATTCTAGGCATTATGTTGAGCAAAATGACTAGTTCCATTCAACAATCAATAACATATTTTTTGGGCAAGTTTGAGCTACAAATTTGGGACAATTCCAACACCTAATCCTACACATTCTCACCTAATTTTTTTGTTTCTTGTTATATCAAGCTCAG
Source organism: Pinus taeda (assembly GCA_000404065.3). NCBI lineage: Eukaryota > Viridiplantae > Streptophyta > Pinopsida > Pinales > Pinaceae > Pinus > Pinus taeda. The sequence goes on along the minus strand of APFE031287466.1, from coordinate 226,218 downwards.
GTTCTATGGATTTCATCCTATTGTACTTGATTCTCCATGCAGAATTAATAAAATGACACAAAACTATTGCCCATATTTTGGGGTTTTCTAATTTGTGCTCTTGTTCATATTTTTATTGTTGTAATTTAGTTCATGCATCTGTTATTTGTTGTATTTTTCCTAGATTGGAATATTATAGTGGTATCAGAGCATGATCTTGACTAGTTGTGGGGAAGCTAGCGATATCATAAGGGTGATGGGCATGTATGCATAGTGACAAGTGAAACCATAGAAAAACCCATGGGTTAAGGAAGATTAAGTATGTAGGAATTCTAAGGTAGAATCCACTTGAACAACGAGAGGTTGGTCCACTTCAGGAAGTTGATGGACTAGATCCATCCTCATCCTTTCAGTAGAGAAAATAGAAGTGCATAGGCAATGGGGGTGGAACCATTTACACCATGTGGGGAAGTCAACAGAATCAGGGCATCAAACCTCCCCAAAAGGAGTGGATGGGACAAGGGTAGTTAGAGGCTCAACTAGGGGGCGTTGTTGTCAGTGAGGAGTTGGATTTAGATATCAAGAGCATGATGAGGAGGTTGAGCATGAGGAAGAGGAAAAATAGGACTGTGAGAACCATGTAGATATAATCAATGAGATGTGGGAGTCACCCTTGTTGGAGATCCTCTTGCTAGCTCTGTTTGAAACCTTATTGGTGAGAGTAGAGTATACACTCATAGGGCTCTCTATTGAGGCAGTGCCACCCATAGATGAGGTGTCGATAGTTAATGAGCTATCCAGCATTGTGACCAAGTTTTCATATGATGGTCACCTACAATAGATTGATGAGGTGCCTGGAGACATAACCTCCATTAACGAGGCGGCAAAAGACATAGAGGAGTCCAAAGCCGTGACCAAGTTTATAGATGATAGCCACCCATAATAGTTTCATCAGTTCCAGGCTAACCTTCTAGCATTGAAAAATAAGGCCACAATAGTAAAAGAGGCCATTATCTAGCAGAGAAAGTTGATGGAGGGAATGAGAGTAGTTTGTGCTGAGTTAGCAACAAAACTGACTTGCATTGTGGTACTGTTAGACTCCCTAATGGTACAAATAGAGTACACATTGGAGCACTAGATCATACCTATTCATACATACATAGATGATGCTTGTAACACTAATAAGTTCCCTCTACACATTGAAGAGGGAGAGGTAGATTTACCTTGACAAATTTTATGTGTTGATCGGGATGGTGAGATGAGACTACGTGAGTTGTTCAGGGTGAAACATTCAGAGGATGGAGGACATGTTCCATGTACAAGGGCTTATGCATTTTATACCTCTATTAGGGTGGGATGGCAAGATATATTGACTTGGTATCGAGTGGAGTCAACTAGGTTCCTAGATATATCCTTGGCTAGGAGCATAATCTAGTAGGGGCCATGGGTTACCAGAGGAGTCTGAGGACCAAACTGTTGTTGGGATCCAGGTGGGATTTTCTGCCATAGCCTAGGATTAGCTAGTGAGGGTATTAATGATGTGATGGGTCTAGTGACCAAGGGTCCACAAAGTTTCAAATTTCCAATGACATTAGTGATGGTTTGGATTGGTCGGGGAGAAAGTAAACTATGTGAGATATTGTGGTGTGGTTGTCATACATGGGATAATAAGATGATCAACATACTTTGGCAGGATTTTGTTAGAGGAGGTGGCATTGGAAGGCCACCAAACAGTGCCTTGTATGGGGTCGAGGGTTCTCCCAAGTTATGTGGGACACAATTGTCACTGAGGAGCAACACAATGATCACATCACCACTGGTACATAGGGGGATTGAACTCTCATGTCTCTCATAGACGATTTGTAGGAAAGGCCCATTCATCAGAGGGTATGGTGATGCAACATTGGAGGTGATGATACCAATATGGTGTGGGTTGATGTGTGCTATCTCAGGTTCATATTATGGCATCTAGTGGTACATGGGAGTATACAACATTGAGAAGTGGTTTACAGGTGAGCACATGGGTGCATGGTAGTCTATCGTGGTGCATGAATTTACACAATGGAGGAGGGGGAGTGAATCACACCACACTAGGTTTATTATTAGATTGAAAAATGCATTATTGCATATAAAACAACCGATGGTACAGGGTGATACAACAACAGATAGGGAAATCCAATGGTGCATAGGGACAAGTTGCAGTGTAAAGTGGTATTCTGAGAAGTATATGGATACTTAGTGTTATGTAGTGGAATATGGTGTGGAACAACAGGGTCTTTAAAAACTACCTCCAGGGAGACTTATGGATAGGGATATTAGGTGTATCATCAGATGCAAATTACCTAGGATCGATGATGACGTTGGTAAGCATTTGGGGATGCCATGTTCAACGGAGACATGTCTTTGATTGGGTTATCAACATATCTGAGGCAGAGAGAGGGACATCCATAAGATTACTCTTTAGTATCCCTGTAGAATCTTGATCATACCCTTAGGCACGTACCCACCTATCACCCTCCAAGGTTTCTTACAGTCATAAAGTGTTTGGTTGTTTCCCCTTGATTCTCTCAATACAAGAAGTAGGATATGGGAGGCTCACCCTAGTTAGTTGGATGTGACATAGTGTCTTGGGGGTAGGAGGAAGAATCTTCAACTAAGAATTTTGGTGGGTGCATGAGCTGAAAAATACAAGATTAGGGATGGCATGGTTTACTACTGAGGTAGCATATGTTCCACCTGTGGGCTCACACTTGAGGAGGTGATTGCGAGGGAACTGTAAGATGCACTTTTGGTGAGATAATCTCAAGAATTATATGATTATGAGGTGCAGTGGATGGAATACCTCGTCTATAGGAAGATGTTTGGACTCTAGATAGTATCGTTCTGGACTTTTAGGAGACAGGTTAGCAAAGCTCACAATGTTGTATGACAGGCACATGCTAGTTTTGCATGCACTAGATTGATTCATGATACATGAAGTCTATATATTGAATGATGAAGGGAGTAGATACATGGGACAAATGGATTATAGTATATGCTAAGACTACATTGTAGTAGATTTGGTTATGGGATCTAGTGATTTAGTTGGCTAATAGGTTGCTCCATTTCATGATGAGCAAGATTAGGGTAGCAATTGATCTAGCTTACTTTTGGATTGAAACATGGGGGATCACGGAGGCCTCCATTTTATGGTGACGATACATTTTCTTATCTTTTATCAGGATTAGGACTAGTAGTGGATGTATAGATATTGACATCATGGAGATACCTGGGTAGAAAGATCTTGGCTTTCACTGATATTTCACCATCGATTTTTAGGAGAGGAGGATACAATGTGTGCATGATGGGTAGTCTCTAATAGTCATAGTGGCGCAGTGACAACATGGTGGGACCCGTTTTAGACTAGCATGGGATTCAAGCATAATAGGACTTATCAGTCCACCTAACCTTAGGGATGAGCTAGTTTCTTCCATTGGGGTTTAGTGAGTTACTATTGGAATGTGGGATAATGAGTGGAGCAAGGGGTGCTTCACATTAATCAAGATGAATTGGGATCTTGGTATCAAAGGACTCCTTCATGACAAGATAGTAGAGAGATAAGGGATGATCTAGTGGCACATTTGGTACCCTAACATAGTTTGTAGTGATAGTCAGGATCAATAGTTAGAGACGGTGCTTATTCAACCATTTCTTGAGGACACACAATTTCGATCTTTCATTTGAAGGGATTAAAATAGTTTTTGGGGAGGTGTTAAGCATATTACAATTTTGTAATTTGGGGATTGGAGACATTTTTGGCATTTGGGACTTAGGAGAAAGGGAAAATTACAGCTCTAGTGGAATGTAGGGGCCACAAGAAAAGGAAATTCAACCCAATAGAGAAATTCACACTTCTTAGAGGAGATAGAAAGATAAAGGGTGCGAACTAGTGGAGAGTGGGTGCCATCAAAGAGGAGTGGGCCAACAATTAGAAATATAGCATGGAGTCTCTCATTTGGATATGTTTTGATCATTTTACAATTAAACACTAGTTCTCTCAAGTTTCTTAGCAAAGACAACTGTGTTATTCAACATAAGGAATTTTTGAGCTAGAATTCCACCCCCATCTCAGAGAACCTTAAGTGTCTCCATAGTGAGGCAATTTAGGGAGCCCAATTCGAAGCTTCCATTGGACATCATTGCAGAATTTTACTTAGAAGTGCACATTTCTTGGGTGTAGAGGTATTTTTGTGGAGCACATTATGGGAGAAAGCGTGGGTTAGAGGCTCCTAACTTTTGCAGGGAATTTTCTTATTGTTAGACTAGAGTTTGGACAACGATTCACTGGGATGGATTGGAGGCTATTACCTGGGTAATTTTTTCTATCCTTTGGCAGGGGCATAAAATATATTGACTAAGTGTTGTGTCGGGGTTTAGAGAAGTGGATTTGGGAGAGATAAGGGCTATAAATAGGAAGTATTTCTTAGTGGAGAATTTAAATGGAGCTAGGAGAAATTTCATGTGGTGGATTGGGGCATAATTCAGTAGTATCAATAATGTGGGCCATTTTCTTATCAAATTAGGAAATTCACACTTGTTGGGATTCACTGGGGGTTGGTGGATTTAACCCAATCCATTTCTGGGTTTTTGTGGGTTTATTGAGAGGAGTCTCCAACTAATGTTACATAATATTTTGAGAAATATTCGAGCCTGAAAGCCTCATTTTTATAGAAGGGCGAATTACTGGTTAGTGGATAAATTTGCATCACTTTGTGGGTTAAATTTTGGCTTGGAGATAGACAAAACCTAGGTATTTATAGGTTTGAGGAGAGGATCTCATCGTTGTATTTTCAAAGCATTTTGGGCATTATTTTGAGCAGATTGACCAGTTCCATTCATTATTCCGTAACAAAGTTTTTTGGCAAGTTCTAGTTATAGATTTGGGCCAATTCCAACAACTTATCCTACACATTCTCACATGGGTTTTGTGTTGCTTCATGTAGAAAGCCCAGGTTCTAGGGATTTCATCATATTTTACTTGATTTTCTTTGCATTATTAATAAAATGGCTCAGAACTATTGCGCAGATTTCGGGCTTTTTTGATTTATGCTCTTGTTCAAATTTTTATTGTTGTAGTTTAGTGCATGCATCTATTATTTGTTGTATTTTTCCTAGTTTGGAATATAATAAATCGATATCCATCACAAGCTCAATTATATTTATAGCATTGAGAAAATGGTTAATGGGGGGAAAAACTTATTATAGACTTCAAAGAAATTATAAAATGATTGTTCTTTCGATATGGAATTAAGAAAGCCCTTCTTTGAGACTCTCGTTACTATTGATATATTATATAGATGTGAGGCTTAGGATGTGATATTACACTCTCTAAAGAGTCTTGGAGAAATATAGAATATATTTGAAAACAATTTATAACCTATAATCTCAAAATTAAAGAATATAGACATGATCATATCCTCCTCATTGAAGCATGCCCTTCCTCATTGAGAGAATGGCTATGACTAGGTATCTATTACATAAGAATAGGACAAATAACATGGAAAACACATGGCTTCCAAAATTCACTACAAACTCTAGCTAATACCCCCTTTATCTCAAGTGGAGATGGAATAAGGGTGCATGATCTTGGATGGACTATTGGGGGATAAAGGGAGATATCATTTTGTAGAATAAGGAGATTATTAAAATATTTTAACTTAAATTTTAAGGAGAAATTATGATGTGATAAGAGTTAGATGGATAAATTAAATTCATATATTATAAGGGGTGATTAACTAAAATATTGAAAATCAATAGTATCTCTTGGCCATGACTAGCATAAAGAAAAAAAATAAACATTACTAAAATAACAACAAATTATTATGAGCTCTATAGTGAAGCTAGTTATTGGCCAATTCCCAAAACCCCTTGGTATGTATGACTCTATCACCTTTGTGACTATAAGAGGGTTGAATTTTAAAATCACTTTCTCCTAGATTGTCCATAATATACTCATATTAGGTCTAAATTTCAAAATGTTTTCCACACTACCAACCTTCTTGACCTGTTAACTCAGTGAAACTATGGTGATATTGGAACACTTCTCTTAATGTTTTTTGAGAATAAAAATTAACTTCTAAATAATTCCAAATAATATTTTACTGTCTTAAGGCCTGATAGAACATTCCCATTAAATGTCAAAAATCATGATGACTATATTTTAATAATAATAATAATAATAATAATATTTTCACTTTTAAAAAAAATAATTGTTTAACATTTAAACTTGTATTTATGACGATGATGATGAATGCATTGTATTTTGTTTATGGGACCTTAAAGAAGGTAAGATATTACTTGGAATACTTTATAATTTTATAGTTAAAAAAATATTATAATTGTTACAAGATCACCATATTTTTTCCAAGTTAAAATTTTAGGAAAGTTGGCAATCTGAAAAATCTTTTGAAATATGATAATGTAACACCACCCCCTCAATCCCTTACAACACAGGTTAGTAGGAGTTTAGTTACTAGGTTGACCCAAGATCAAAAGTGTTGTTATGGAAATGGGGTCTAAAAATTTTGATTCTTTAAACTCACTTATAGCCTCAAGAGGACATCATCGTTGCATCCCTCTCATTGAGACAATTATGGTGTAATAAATTTTACCTTAATTCGACCTCTGGACTAAGAGATATGACCATTTGAATATTGAGGAATCAAAAGGAACCATGTCATCAATCCACCACGTGGCACCCACATGGTTTTCCTCATCATCCTTCCAGTGCCTTTTGGAAATGTCATGTTAATGTCGAACCCAGTCATGGCATGTGTCTTCACAATTGATGTGTATGTGTGTGTCTCTCTCTTTTCTCTCTCTTTTATATATATATATATATATATATATATATATATATATATATGTCATGCCTATTCACTATATCCTTGCATTATTATATAAATATATAATCAATAAGGGGACCATTAATTGTTGGTAACCCTTTCATTCCTCGAATCCATTACCCTGGCCCTTCTCACCCTGCACCTTCACAAGTGGCTCTGGTGAAGGCCTTCTAGGATAACCTATCTATGGGTATACCCTTGGACCAATGAACTAACTATCAAGATCATGTGTATGTCATAGCGTCTTGGCTTGCATCACATTATGCCATTCAAATTCATTTCGTTATTGATCCATTAGGGGTAAATTGTCAAGCTTATGTGTCCCAATGGGTTCACGCCTCCACAATATCAACTCTTCTGGTTGGTCCATAAGTTCTTGCTCCCATTTAGTAGCTTCAACGACCTTACTCATGCCCCATCACACCAATGTTGGGTTAGCCCAACCTATCCTTTGGTAGTGTGCAAGACCACCTCCAAGAGACAAAGTCTAATATGGAAATATCTCCATCATCTTCCACAATGGGATCCCATCTATGTGAGCTCACTTTAAGTCTCCTATCATTGTCATAAGACTTTTCATACGTATTGGCTCATCCACTAGTAAATTCATGGGATTTAACTCATCTCAGCCTACTCCACGTGATCTAGGTGGATCCTCAGAAAGTACCAGTTGCATGGTAAAAGGTTCAAAACTCAAAGTGGCAAAATTTGGATAAAATTAGCATCAGATCAAAGTGCTTGTCATCCTGATTCCAATGATGTGAATGAGACTCAAATCTGAGTTCATTTGAAGAAGTTAGAGCAAGTCAAAGATTAAGTTTGACATGTACAAGTGACAGGGGGAGATGACGTGGCACAAGTCTCAGTGAATGGGGAAGTGCCAAGTGGAAGGTTGCCATTGGTCTCACATATCACATATCGTAACAAGAGGAAGAAATAGCTTAAGGAAAATCAGCCATAGGGAATAAAAGTTGTGATCCGATAATTGCATATCGCAAATGCAAAGGGAATGTGCTAAAAAACAGCCCCCAACAGAACCAAGTTTGCGTTGTGATAAAATATCAATCGCAAAGTATAGCAAGAGCAGTCATATGGAGTACCACCCCAGGCTCTGCTGATTACAATTTTCGATGGGGGCTCCCAGACCTCATACTCTATGAATTATGTTTAATAATCCCAATGGGTCTGCAAAGCGCCTGATGTATGGGTTTTAGTTTCATCTGCCAATTGCAATTTGTGATAGGGTTCCTGGATGTGATATTTTACATGTCATGTTTAATACTCCCGGTGGGTCCTAGTATCATAGAGTTCCTATTGCTTGGGTTTGGGTCAGACCATTGATTGCGGGGAATGCCAATAACCATGCCACCGAGTTAAACACATAGTTTAAAGGAGTTTCACCACATTTGTAAGGTTGTTGCCATGTCTTATTTAGGCCTGAGAACCTCTATAGGGAATCAAGTCCGCCTGCTTAACTTGGTCTATGGTTGGAAACTACTTGGGTATTGAGGGTTTTGCCACCATGCTTATATAAAAGGCCATTTGTGTTGGAAGAAGGTAGAGGGGATCAATGGAATAGTTTAGAAGCATTGCACACAGTAGACCCTGACCTGGTAGCAGGCCGAGACATCACCTTGAGTAGTAAGGAGGTTCCAAGAAGTTGCAGAAGGCCTGATTATCAAAATTGGGTGTTTGGATAGGTGTTTTTGCATGATTTTTCACTAGGATTTCAATGGTACTGTTTGTTTCTAAATTGGGGCTTTTAATTCTTTATCCATTTTCCATATTGGAGGTATAAGGATTGCAAATAATGTTTCTTGTACTTTTATATCTTTTTGTGCAACTTAATGAATGAAGGCCTTCCCACTATTGAGCAGAGCCTAAAGACATAGTCCAAATTGGATGAACTTCATAATCAAATCTTTGTGTCATGGTTTCTTGCTTATCATTTTATTTCTGCATTGTTTTATGTGCTTTTAAGTTCCATGGTTTATAAGATCTATTTCATGTAATTCTGATGCATCTATCAGAAAAAGATTTTGGATCAAGTTTGGTATCAGAGTAGGGCTTTGTTGATGTGAATTTCATGAGTATATGCTAAGTTGGAACAAACTATAAAAAGGAGAAGGAACGCTTAAGTCCTTTGATCCTAAAGTAGGATGTTCACAATGAAGAAGAATCATGGCCAATGAAGAAGCTCAGTGAGAAGAGGAAAAAAATTTCCACAAGGTATTCTACAATATGGCAGAGAAAGTGGACAAGCTATTTTTAGACTATGAGAAGGCACTTGGGCACGAGAAGGAAGGTGCTGATGATAATAAATCAGCAAATCATGAAGGTGGTGGAGAAGAGCCTCCTCCCTATCCTTCTTCAAGTAATAGTTCTCATCACTCTCATTGAGATTCCAAACATTCATCTAAGAAATTATTCTTCAAGTTAGATGTAAAGTTTGACCTGCCCATGTACAATGGAGACCGTCGTGTAGAAAATCTTAATAATTGGATAAGACATATAGATTTTTACTGATGGATCCAGTAGATTGAAGAATATGAGACGAAGGTCTAATTAACATCTCTTTGGTTGAGTGGAACTGCTATCATTTGGTGGGAGAGAAAGTTGTAGAAGGACAACAAAAGGTTAGGTAACCTTCTATCCTCTTGGTATAGTTTTATTTCTGCATTGAAAGACCACTTTTACCCTTTGGGTTATAAACAAATGGCACTAATGGATTGGCAGTATCTAAGGCAAGGTAAAGGCCAAAATGTACAAAGCTTCATTGAGGAATTTTAGAAACATGCATTGAATATGGGCATCTCATTAGATTCACCCGAGACTTCAACTAAGTATGTTGGTGCATTACATAGTTACCAAAGACACTCACTATTATTGTTCGAGCCTACTACAATTGATGCAGCTAGCATAAATGCTATTCATCCTAAAAGCCGAGGAAAGAATGAAAGAGATGATCAAGCCATGAAAAGAAGGTTCAAACCTCAACATGGAAAATTCCAAAAGAAAGGCAAGGGGAAGGATAAGAAGATTTCTGCATCCTAGAAAGGGGAGGAAGCAAGACCATCTTGCACTCATTGCAAGAAAGATGGTCAAGAGGAGGACCATTCTTGGAAGCTGCATCCAGAGCTGAGACCAAAGATATTCAGTAGAAAGGGGAAGTAGAAGATAGTGGAAACATTGTAGTTGGACCTTGGATCAGATTTCAATGATCAGACATTGATAACAGTCATGGGCAGAAAAGGTACTATGTTTGTTAATGATAGTTCTGATTTGATTGCAAGTACTAGTTCTTTGAATGAGCCTGTAAGTCATCAATGAAAGATAATTGAATTATTCTACATTAGGGTTATTATGAAACACACAAAGGTGGAAATTTTTTTCAATTCTAGTTCCCAAGAAAACTTAATCTTAGAGTCCTTAGTTAAAAATTTAGGCCTCGAAACTAAGCCTCATACGACTCCATAACCGCTTGATTGGGTAAGCGATAGAGCAAAATTACAGGTAACTAAGAAGCGTAGCGCTAGATTTGTTATTACTTCCAAATTAGTTGATGAGGTAGAGTTAGATGTTGTTTCATTGGATATTTGTGGAATCATCTTGGGAAGTTCGTATTTATATGATAGAAAAGTAGTTTTCATTTGACATGAGAACAAATACCACCTCAGGAAGGATGGGGTAGAATATATAGTCAAAGGTCATCATACAAAAGTTAGTGCTAGCATTGTAATTGCATGACAGAATAAACGACTGGTTAATTCCAGCAAAGGTTGCATGTTCATGGTAGTCAGAGTGAAAGAGGCCAAGATTGTTGATGCTTTCAAGGGTTGTAATCCTTATCATAAGAAATAATTGTTTCAAATTATTTTTGACCATGATGGATTTTTTTAGGAACTTAGAGGATTTCTCCCCAAAACGAGAAACCCAACATGAGATCCATTTACAACAAGATGCTTCTTTACCGACTGTTGGCATGTACATGATGGCTTCTATTGATATGGAGGAGATCAAGAAATAGGTGCAAGAACTGTTCAATCAAGGGGTCATCAGACCAAGTTCTTCTCTATGCGGCTCACCCATCCTATTGGTGCCAAAGAAAGATGGCACATGAAGAACTTGCATAGACTACAAGGTGCTAAACAAGATTACGGTGAAGAATCAATACCGTCTCCCTCACATTGATGAATTACTTGATAAGTTGAAAAATGTTGTTTATTTTACAAAACTGGATTTTTGTAGTGGATATCACAAGCTTAGAATTTCAAAGCAAGACGTTTGGAATACTACATTCAAAACCAAACAAGGGTTGTTCGAATGTATGGTGATGCCATTCAGACTGTGAAATTCTCTGACCACATTTATGAGGGTAATGAATGCTTTGTTTAGGCGTTTTCTTGATAATTTTGTGCTAGTATATCTAGACAATATTATTTTGTATAGTAGGACATGGGATGAACATGTATGTCATATGAAGAAAGTGCTTGATGTTCCAAAAGGAGAAAAATTGTATGTAAAACTGTCAAAGTCTGAGTTTGGGAAGACCACTCTAGTTTATTAGGCCACATAGTTGGTAATGGACAATTGAGGATAGATCCCTCTAAAGTAGATGCGATTATGAAATGGCCTAAACCCACAAATGTTATAGAGGTTCAAAGTTTTTTGGGAATGGTACACTATTGGAGAAGGTTCATTGAGAAATTCTATGTTATATCTTGCCCCTTACATGCATTAACCAGTGTGAAGCAGAACTTTCAGTGGGGAGGAAAGAATTAGAAATCCTTCAACACGCTGAAAGAGAAGATCAGCACAACACCAGTGCTAGTGTTACCAGACCTTCAAAAACCTTTTGAGATTGAAACAGATTCCAGAGGATATGCAATCGGTGTTGTATTAATGAAGAAAATAAAGCCTCTATGTTACTGATCTGTATCACTCGTGAGTGACCTCAGTTAATGTTAAAATATGGTATGTTCTATACTTATAACAGTTTACTTCTTTTCCTTATTATATTCCACAGATTAGCAATCACATGTACATAAAGTAAAGTGTAGATAGAACATTAAATGATTGACATAAAACAAGCCAAGACAAGAGACACAAGATGTGGCAGCTAGCCAGGGACAAACTCCACAATGTGTGGGGAAACCCTTTGATCAAATCTTATTTTATCTTCAATAATTCAGCAGAGAGAAATAGTATAATAAATTCGATTTATATCAGCAGTAGCAAACATTAGATCAGCAGCATCAGCATTAACGACTTCATCATCAGACTAGGGCAAACAATATCTCTCAAACCGACCGTCGGATTGGCTTGATTCCACCACAAAAAGTTGCGTCTTCCAGAGGAGGTTCAGATGAACCTATATCATAGTTGAGATGAGGAGATCTTATGGTCCACACAAGTCAAACTTCACTTCTGCAGTTGCAACTTTAGTTTCAATAACTTCCTTCAAACTAGGGCAGTCGATATCTTGCAAATTGTCCGTTAGATTGACTTGATTCCACCACCAAAAGTTGTGGCTCTCAAAGGAGGTTCAGATGAACCTATAGTGCAGTTTCGATGAGTAGATATTCTGGTCCATGCAAGTCAAACTCTACTTCTGTAGTTGCAGCTTTAGTTTCAGCAACTTCCTTCAAACTAGGGCAATCGATATCTTGCAAACCGTCTGTCTGATTGACTTGATTCCACCACCAAAAGTTGCGGCTTTCAGAGGAGGTTCAAATGAACCTGCAACGTAGTTCAAATGAGGAGATCTTCTGGTCCACGCAATTCAAGATCTAATTCTGCAGTTATAGCTTCCGTTTCAGTAGCTTCCAGCTTCACATGTGTGAGGGAGAGACCCTTTTCTGCACAGTAGATAAGAGACTCTTTTCTGCGCAGTAGAGAGAGAGAAAGAGATGTTATGAGATGAGTGAGTGCAAATGAGGAAAATTTCTCTTGTATTTATACACAAATGATGATGTTTGAATAGATGTGACTGTTGGGCTTCTAAGCCTACATGAGTTGTAGGTCAGCTTGATAATAATTCCATAATCAAAATAAATTCATATCTCCATGAATACTTACCGGAATCAAATGATATTTATATCAATATTACACCTCTCGACAAGAGGAATATAATAAAAATATTATCAGCCATGAATAAGATGATCCACATGAAGTTTGGCCCTAGTTGCCAATTTTAACACTCCCTCTCAACTAGGGAGAAATTCATCTGCAATCTGTCTATCAGTTGTTACTATTCATCCATCAAATGCATTGCCCTATATAGCCTGACCCTTGCTCTGCTCTGCTCTATTCTGCCTGCTCTTACATTTTTCTATTCTGATCTACTTTTGTCCGAATTATGAAGAAGAAGAAATGATCGAGGATGTATCATACTGACTCAAATTCAGTGTCGGAGTGTGTACCACTAGTCCCAGACCAATCTCAACCGACTCGAAGTCAGCATCATAGTATGTGCAACTCCTACCACTTGTCCCAGACTAGTAACATCCTCCAATAACTCAAAGTCAGCGTTAGATTGTGTACCACTAGTCCCAGACCAGTCTCAACCGACCAAAACTCAGTGTCATAGAATGTACCACTCCTACCACTGGTCCTAGACTAGTATCATTGATCCCAGATCAATGGAGGTCATCCTAGTGTAGGGAGTATGGTAGATACAACTATGTGTCCATCAGTACTACTATGGTCCCTAACTTCCTTTCCCTGCTCATTGATCAGATGAGAGGTACTTCCCATGAGTCCTAGACTGCATAGGTAGGATGCGTCGACAGGAGAAATAATCAATCCTATCCTCACAGGATAACACATCAATCCTGCTACAATCGCCATGGAGAACACATCAATCCAGGCCACCATGGAGAACACATCAATATAGGCCTCATAGGATAACACATCAATCCTGCTACAATCGCCATGGAGAACACATCAATCCTGCTACAATCGCCATGGAGAACACATCAATCCACGCCTCACAGGAGAACACATCAATCCTGCTACAATCACCATGGATAACACATCAATCTAAGCCTCATAGGAGAACTAATCATCCTGCTACATAGGAAAGAAAATCATCATGTTCCACAAGAGAGCGAATCATCTTATCCCACAAGAGAGTGAATCTTCTTGTTCTAGTGCACACCACCAGGGGGGGTGAGTCACCTTATGTTCGTATGTTGCTCGAGTAAGAACTACAAGCCCTCAGAGCTCCTAGAGCTCAATGTATGCAACATACAGGACCCTTGTACAAGGGTTTCTTGACGACTCCAAGTCATTTTGAAAAATCATAGATTAGATCTTTCCTCAGGGCTTTGACAAGGTGTATCGACCTATACATCATCTCAATGTGATGGAGCCTCCTTTCTCATCAACTTACCATATCCCAAATGATGTCTATTTGTTGGAGCAATCGACTAATATGGTATTCCTCAATAATCGAATCCCACATTTGGTTGTTATAGAGAATCACAGTTGTATCCAATTTAAATTGAAACAACTCATTGAAGAGCTTTCGCAACCAAAATGCCTCATAGGATGCCATGCTAGGAGCAGTATATTCTGCTTTCGCGATGCTCAAAGCCACTGACTTCTGCTTCTTGCTCATCCAGGATATCGAAGCAAATCCCAAGGGAAACAACACTAAAAGTGCTCTAGTGATCCTCCACTCTACCTGCCTAATCAACATTCGAATAATCATGTAGTTTCATATTTGTGGCAGTGTATCTCAATCCATGAAAGATTATGTCCTCAAGAGATCTCAGAAGATTCTTGGCACCAATCTAGGGAGGCTCAACTAAATATGAGCTCAAAATGCCAACTGCAAAAGATATGTTCGGACAGAGGTTCACCAATAACATCAACGCGAATGAGTTTTTGAAACTCAGAGGCATTTCCCAAATCTGGTTCGACATCACTACCATCTAACTTCTGAAAGTTAAGATCCTCGAGGTAGTCACAGGCTTGCAATCCATCATACCAAATATTTTCAGAATCTTCACCACATATTTTCCTTGAGATAGGAAAATTTCCCTTGGCTTCTGCCACACTTCAGGTCCTTGGTTCTTCATTTCAAATTCAAAAGTCAACTCCCTCTTACATTTGTGAATGAGAGGGTATGCACCTATTAGAAAGAGGTCATCCACATATAGCACTAGTCTGAGAGGTTTTTCATCTTCAACCTTAAAGTAAAGGTTAGGATTGGCTTCACTCCTAGTGAATCCTAGTTTCATCAAGTAGCTATCGATCCTCTCATTCCATGCTTGGGGTGCTTGCTTTAGCCCATAGAGAGCCTTCTTAAACCTACATACATAAGATTTTCAATCATAAATATCAAATCCTTCGGGTTGCTCCACATGGACCTCTTCTTTGATCGAACCATGCAAGAACACGGTCTTGACATCCATCTAATGTAAGTTCCATCCTTGTGAATCCACAAGGGCTATGATCAAGCGGATGGTCATATATCTAGAAACAGGTGCAAATATCATAGTCTATACCTTCGTTCTGGGAGAAATCACGAGCAACAAAATGACCCTTATACTTTTTCCTACTTCCATCTATTGCATGCTTTATCTTGTAAAGCGATTTAGAAGTGACAATTGTCTTGTCCTAGGGTTTGGGAACTACTTTCCAGACATCATTCTCCATAATAGACATGGTCATAGCATCCTTCCATAGTTGTATGATCATGCTCATGATGGTCAGGTATTCCTGATACCTGTTAGGTTTCTTACTTACACAAAAGGTTCCTTGGGGTGTAGCATGTCCTTCAACATCATCAAGTATCTCCCTAATCCATGAAGGCCTCTTCCTAGAAGAGGAAGGCTCAGGTGGATAAATAGGATCCATGAGTTCCTCCACATCAGGAATTGTTACATTATCTACCCATAGAGATAGCTTCCACAATGGTATGATTCTTCATTTCTGCCACAACATTCTGCTCAGGAGTATGTGGTGTAGTAGTCTTCCTCTTAATTCTAGCCTCAGATATGCCTGAGTGAACCAACTGTAATATTTCAGAGGTCTTGCTTTGGCTTGAGGGGAATGGTCCCCTTTTGAGCTTTCCTTCGGCACATCTTGGATGTACACCTTCTTTATCTATTCGGAATTTAGGCATCCCTGTCACCATTTGTCGTACACCAAGTAGAGCTTTATAAGAAAGGGTGTAAACCTCTGATGCCAAAGTTCGGACTGAAGAGATGTGTCATAAGACATGACAACTAGCAGACTTCCATTGACCTGATATAATGAATCAACACAAAACCCAAGAGTAAAGGCATCTTTAACATTATTTTTTGATACATGTACCTTTCCACCACTGAAGGTTACCTTGTAGCCTTTGTCTTCCATTGCCGAGATGGACACCAGGTTCTTTCAGAGGTCAGGTACATTTAATACATCCTAGAATTTCTAGCCTTCTTGAATGCTTATCGTCTTCCCTGATTTCCAACATTTCTTTTACCTTTGCTATTGAATTTTCCATCCCTTTGATTACCATGAGAGGGATTTTGATCATTGTCACGGTGAGAGTCCTTTCTATTAGGGCATTCCCTCACATAGTGACCTACTTTATTGCAAATGTAATATCGTCCTTTTCTTACACCCTTAGATCTAGCCTTTCTCTTTGATTTAGTCCCGGAAATATTTCTTTTCTTAGCATGAGAAGAAATGGCAGCAGGAGGACCTTTAGGCATGGGCATTTCTTGCTCTTCTACCCTTGTTTCTTCTTGAATGCATCTAGCCATTAATTCCTTGAAACTAGGAATTACGTGATTGTTTAGAAGAGTAGTCCTAAACACATACCATTCAGATGGTAATCCTCCAAGAGTTATGAGTGCCATTTCTCTGTCAGTAATAGTCTCCCCAATAGATAGGAGATCGTTCTTGATCTCAATGATTCTTAAGAAGTATGGTTGCATACTCTCATTTTTACCCTTCTTGATTTTCCTCAATTTATTTCTAAGAAACGAAACTTGATTTGCATCATTAAATTTAAATAAACTAACTAGTATATCATAGATTTCCTTGGAGGTGTCCAGTTCAGAGATGTAGGCCACCAAGTTCTTTTTGAGAGAGTCACGAATGATCTTCTTTGTTTTGACTTCTTCGTTTTTCCATTTGTTCCAGGCAGCAACGGATGCATTTGATGGAGGTTCAACAATATTGCCTCTTACATGGTCCAACACTCCTTGATCTTCTATGGTTAGATCGATAGACATCTTCCATCCGTGACAGTCAGCTTTCTCATAGAGCTTGTCTCCGGTAGGAAAGAGTGTTGAGGACCCCATAGTTCTTTTAGGATAGCCTTGCCAATCTTCTCTTCGATGATTGCTCTTACTATTTCTCGGGCTTTGTCTTCACCTTAGCTCTGATCTCATGTTAAGATATGGTATGTTCTATGCTTATAACAATTTACTTCTTTTCCTTATTATATTCCACAAATTAACAATCACATGTACATAAAGTAAAGTGCAGATAGAACATTAAACGATCGACAGAAAACAAGCCAAGACAAGAGACACAAGATGTGGCGGCTAGCTAGGGACAAACCCCACAATGTGTGGGGAAACCCTTTCATCAAATATTCTTTTGTCTTCAATAATTCTACAGAGAGAAAGAGTACAATAAATCTGATTTATATCAGCAGTATCAAACCCTAGATCAGCAGCATCAACATTAGCGTCTTCATCATCAAACTAAGGCAAACAATATCTCACAAATTGATTGTTGGATCGGCTTGATTCCACCACCAAAAGTTGTGGCTTCCGGAGGAGGTTCAGATGAACCTAAAACGCAGTTCAAATGAGGAGATCTTCTAGTCCACATAGGTCAAACTTCACTTCTGCAGTTGTAGCTTCAGTTTTAGTAGCTTCCTTCAAACTAGGTCAGTCGATATCTTGCAAACCGTCTGTCATATTGACTTGTTCCACCACCAAAAGTTGCATCTTTCAAAGGAGGTTCAAATGAACCTACAATGCAGTTTAGATGAGGAGATCTTCTGTTCCACACAAGTCAAACTCTACTTCTACAGTTGCAACTTCAGTTTCAGTAGCTTACTTCAAACTAGGGCAGTCGATATCTTGCAAACCATCCATCGGGTTGACTTGATTCCACCACCAAAAATTGCGGCTTTCAGAGGAGGTTCAGATGAACCTACAACGTAGTTCAAATTAGGAGATTTTCTGGTCCACACAAGTCAAACTCTACTTCTACAGTTGCAGCTTCAGTTTTAGCAACGTTTGGTTTCACATGTGTGAGGGAGAGACCCTTTTCTACGCAGTAGAGAAGAGACTCTTTTCTGCACAGTAGAGAGAGAGAGAGAGATGTGATGAGATGAGTGAGTGCAAATGAGGAAAATTCCTCTTGTATTTATAAACAAATGATGATGTTTGAATAGATGTGATTGTTGGGCTTCTAAGCCTACATGAGTTGTAGGATGGCTTGATAATAATTCCATAATCAAAATAAATTCATATCTCCATGAATACTTATCATAAGTGGATGATATTTATATCAATCTTACACCTCTTGATGAGAGGAATCTAATAAAAATATTATCAGCCATGAATAAGATGACCCATATGAAGTTTGGCCCTAGTTGCCAATTTTAATAGTTAATTAATTAATTAATGAAGGTATTATAGACTCATGTGTTGGTGTGTGTCTATGTTATCTTAGGCAACAGATCGATAAGATTGCAAAATACACAGACACTAGAAAACAGTAAGAGAAACACAGTAAGAAAATACAAGAACACAACAAATTAGTAAGGAATTCACCCAATCCTCCTGGGCTACATCTCTGGTCTAGCTTTCAATGGTGGCCTTCTTTTATTGTGTCTTTAAAATAGAGTTTTTATAATGAGGAGCTCAATTTGAGTCTCCTGAAACAGATGATGCTTAGTAGGGTGGTTCTTGGATTCCCCAAGCCACTAGAGTGCACAAACTCTTCCTTACCAAGTCTCAACCTCAATTGGTCTAAATGGGATGAGTCCAATTTGGTACTCAATTCCCAACAGATATCCTCACAGGGATTGCTTGAACCTCTCAAGCCTTATGTCTGCTTGATGTTGTCTTAACTCTGTAGGTCAGCTTGGCTCTCTATTTCTTGCTTCACTATTCTTCTTCTTCCTTTATCACTATTCTCTTCTTTCTTACCGTGCTCTCCCCATTCTCTGTCTGTGTGTGGCTTAAAGCCAATTCATCTCATGACTATTCATTCCCTCTTCCACCCCTTCAGATCACCTGCTACTATTTTCTTGGAATTCCCTGCTTTTGCGTCATCGCCACTATGTAACATCTCAAAGGGAAGTGACAACTTGTCCTCTTACAAACAGTGCCAGCGCTTCCTCAAACGGTTTGGTATTTTAGTTACTTTGTGTAATGATTCATCTGCCAACTCAGTGGTCAAATCATACTTTACAATTTTATGTGTCGTAGCTTAATTATCCCTTCAGATCTAGTTTCCCAGCAGGCGCAATCTCTGCCATTATATCTGGGGCCTCCAAATCATACGATTATTGCTCTTATCACATGGTTGACTTTCTTGGACATTATCCCGCGATGAGAGGTGGTTTTCTCTCTCATCTTCTGGACACACATCATTTGTTGTATGGTATCATTGAGTCTCCTGACAATTCACTTACCACCCAAAATGCCTCTGATATTTTGCCAGTTTTGGAGCATGGGACCTACCTTCAGCTTAGCGCTTTTCCCATAGTTTTTGGCTTCCCTTGTGACCGAGTGCTCAGGGCCTTTCCATTTCAAGGGATTTTGCCTAGCCATGAGAAATGGCCTCCATTTTTTTGATTCAGACTTCCTAACTGCTAGTTTGCGTCCTACATGGTCTTCATGGGCCTTGGTTAGCACGCTTTGACCGAGGTCCTCATTGTTCCTTGCTGACTACAAGCTATCATTGTCCAGAGGTCTTCCTAATAGCTCATTGTCCACAACTTTTTGAAGTTTTTCATGGTTTGATACAATCATAGAACTTTGATAATTTTCATGGATTCAAAGACTTTCTCCTAGGCTGTTGTGAATTATCCCACATATGATAGGGAGTTGTATGCCTTGGTCGAGAGTGTAAAGAAGTGGAAACACTATGCGATTAGCAAGGAGACCATCATTAATATGGATCATCAGCCCTTGCAGTACTTTCAGTCAAAGAACAAGCTTCAGCAAACCAGTCATTTCAAATTGATGGGATTCCTCAAACAGTTTCATCTGGTAATAAAATACAAGAAGGGCGCCAACAACAAAGTATCACATGTGCTTTCTTGCCCTCCTATTTCTACATCTATAGTTTTGAAAAAATGTTTCTTTATCATTAGAAAGTTATGTTGAAAAATATCCTAAAGATGATCATTTTAAATACATCTATGACAAATTGACTCATGGATTGTAGGTAGACAATTATTATTTGTAGGGAAAAATATTGTACCACCTTAGAAAGTTGTGTATACCCAATGGTGAAAGGGTACATGTAATCCAAGAGGCTCATACCTCTCTGGTGTCTGGTAATTTTGGGATTGAAGAAACTTTACGTCATTTATAGAGGTTTTGCTTTTGGCCTCATATGAAAAACATTGTGACTCACTTTATAAAGGGTTGTTTGTTGTGTTCTATTTCAAAGCCCTCTAATAGAAAACTTGAGCTCTACACACCACTCCCTATTCCGAGTTGACTATGGAAAAGTGTGTCCATGGACTTTGTAGGTGGTTTTCCTATGTCTAAGAAATGTCACTACTATTTGTATGTCATCGTGGATCATTTTAGTAAAATGTGTATTTTAATGCCTTGTAAAAAGCCAGTCACTTCTCAGCACTACTTATCTTTTCTTTCAACATGTTTGGGTCTATTTTGGGTTGCCCAAATCTATTGTGTCAAATCGAGACTCTCACTTTCTTGGAGATTTTTGGACCAGATTGTGGAGAATGATGGACACTAAGCTAAAAAGAAACATGACATTTCATCCACAGACCGATGGGAAAACAAAGGTCGTCAACTGCATTGTTGTACACTTCTTACAAGGCTATTATGGAAAACATCCCAATTTGTGGGATGGACATATTCCTTATGTGAAACATGCATACAATTGAGCAACACATTCATCTACACATAGCCCACCCTTTGATACATGTTTTTACTATCTACCAAAGGATCCCTTAGACATGGTCTTTGGGAAAGATGAGGATGGAAATGGATGAGATGATAGGGACAAAGCACAAAAGTTTATTCAGTGGATACAAGTGATTCATCAGGCAGTATAGGAGTAGTTGGAGAAGACTTAGGCTCTGTATAAAGCTTGATATGACAAGCAATGAGTTGACCATCGGTTTCAAGTTGGGGACAAGGTATGGCTCCATATCAGGAAGGATAGAATGAAGGGAGAAGGGAATAAATTGAGACCCATACGATATGGTCCCTTCATCATATTGGAAAATATTGGAGACAATGCTTTTCATCTTGACTTGCCTACTTATATGCAAATGTACTCAGTGGTAAATGTTGAAAACATGAAGCTTTATGAACCTCCATTGATTATGGATACCAAAGAGGTTGCACAGATCCCTACAGTGGATGATTTTGCAGCAGAGTATCTAGACAAGCTGCCTGAAGATATCATACTTGACAAGAAAACCATAACTTCATGATAGGGAGATGTGAAATATATTCATGTTGGCTTCAAAGGAATGCGTTCGAGTAAAGCTTGATGGGTGGAGAAAGAGAAAGTGATGGAGAAATTTCCTCAATTACAAATTGAGTTAAAGGCTTTTGGCAGTCCAAAATCTCTTAGTGGGGAGGATTGATCCAGGTGTATCATCAGAAAGTACCACTCACATGGTAAAAGGCTCAAAACCCAAAGTGGCATAATTTGGATAATATTAGCATTGGATTTAAATGCTCGTCATCCTGATTCCAATGGTGAAAATGACACTCAAATCCGAGTTCATATGAAGAAGTTAGAGCAAGTCAAATATCAAGTTTGACTTGTCAAAGTGGTAAGAGGAGATGACGTGGAAAAAGTATCAGTGAATGGGGAAGCATGAAGAGGCAAGCTACAATTGGTCTCGCATAGTGCATATCATAGCAAGAGGAAGAAGCAACTTGAGGAAAATATTACCTAGGCAAGAAAAGTTGCAATGCGATAATCGCATATCACAATCGAAAAGGGAAAGTGTTAAAGAATCAGCCCCGACAGAACTAAGGTTGTGATGCGATCAAATCATAATCGCAAATTGCAGCAAGAGAAATCATATTGAGTACCACCCCGGGCTCCTCCAATTGTGATTTGTGATGGGTGCTCCCAGACCTAATACCCCATGCATTATGTATAATAATCTCGGTGGGTCTGCAAAGCGCTTGATGTATGAGTTTTGGGTTCATAGGCTGATTTCAATTTGTGATAGGGTTCCCAGATGCAATATTTTACATGTCATGTTTAATAATCTCATCGGGTTTTCCGTATCGTAGGGCGCGTGTTGTTCAATCTTGGGTTTGATCGCCAATTGTGGGGAACGTCGATAGTCATGCCATCAAGTTAAACACACATTTTAAAGGAGTTTCACCAAATTTGTAATCTTGTTTCCATGTCTTGTTTAGGCTCGAGAACCTCTGTTAGCAATCAAGCCCACTTGCTTAACTTGGCATATGGTTGGAAACTACCCAGGTATTGATGTATTTTCTATCATGTTATTATATAAAAGGCCATTTGTGTCGGAAGAAGGTAGAGGGGGTCAACAAAATAGTTCATAAGCATTACACACAACAAACTCGGACTTGGTAGCAGGCCAAGACCTGATTTTGAGCAACAAGGACGTTCCAAGAAGTTGTAGAAGGCGCAATTATCCAAATTTGGTGTTTTGACAAGCACTTTTGCATAATTTTTCGCTAGGATTTCAGTAGTACTATCTGTTTCTGAGGTTGGGCTCTTCATTCTCCATCCACATTATAACTCAAAGGTATAAGGATTGTAAACAATGTTTCTTGTACTTTTATCTCTTTTTATGCCACTTAATGAATGAAGGCCACCTCATTATTGAGCAGGGCCTAGAGACATAGTCCAAATTGGATGAACTCCATAACGAAATTTGTGTGTCATGGTTTCTTTCTTATCGTTTTATTTCTGAATTGTTTTATGCGCTTTTAAGTTCCATGGTTTATAAGCTCTGTTTCATGTAATTCTGATGTATATATAAGAAAAAGATCTTGGATCACCATGCTATTAGACCTGCCATGTTATCCTAGTCGTCATAAGCTTGGCCTTTCCTTACATGACCTCTTATGAACTTTCAAGGACATAACCTCTGGGCATGTCACCCTAGTATTCTTCTAAACCATTGACCTAGCTTGCTTAAACTTGACCACTTGTTATGCAAGCATCCACTCTTGGTCATGAGTTGTGGTCCTATGGGCCAATGGGCTATCCATCAAACTAACCTCCACACAGACCAATAAATCTTGCCACTATCACGGGATAAGGTCATAAGGCTAAGGATATGAAACAAGGCTTTTACAATCATGGCTTAGCCATGATCATTCTGTAAACAATTGGACTTATGTCAAAGTTAAATTGTCACTATTAAAGTTATATGAAACATTCATTGGTGCTATCCCTCTCAATATTTCTATAGGGTTACCCTTCCCAGGTCCTAGGTGGTTGAAATGTGAGACACAATCCTAGGCCTTGTCTATATATACTAGGGGATTATCCATTCAGACCCTCTTGTAGGGTATTCAATAACTAAAAAGAAAAACACAATCCAAGGAATTGTCTATACATACCCTTAGAGGTCTATAATCCCTTTAAATTCCATCAACTTCTAATGAGAAAGATGATTCCATTCTATAGATCTACATGTCTCATTAGAAGGAATGCAAAGCATAAATAAATATTATAGAAACAACCAGAATAATCATAGTTCTAAAAAAGTCTATGAGGAGATCAATACTCCACAGATAAACCAAAAGTCTCATTCCCAATGTTCACTCTCACTACTGCAACTTTATAAACATTCAATGCATTCATCATTAGATGCACAAGTATCCCTACAAACAGAGTGTTCTTTTGACAGTCATAGTCATGACAGTCAATCAATAAGCCTATTTCTTTAGATTCACAAGTGAGTGATGCATCATTCAAGGAATCGACCCAAGAATGACTGGATAGCTAGAACACACACACACACGCACACACACACAAACACACACATATCCATTTAATGGCACAAATTACATGTATAAAGACTTATCCTGAATTAATTTTGGAGTTATTCAACTGAGTCAAGGACAATAAATCTCCACCCAACCATAGAAAAATTGCAGACAGTTCTCACTTACAATTGCTACCCCTGAGCCAGATTCTAAAGACTCAGGTGGTCCTGATTCAGGGACTGATCACCACTACTAATTAGAATAGGGACTCTATAGGTTCTCCCATCTCCACCCAACAAACAACTAGCATCCAATAATTTTACAGGGAATTGTGAGGCTTGTTGCCCCCACCCTTCAACTGTTCAATAACAAATGACTCTAGGCACTCTAGAGGCTTCAACTCCACCATGAAACATAAAGCACAATGGTTCCACCGACTAAATGGAATACAAAACCCACTATACACAAGCATGGAAAATTTTAGGCGCTAATGTTCGCCTAGTGGGCTAATTTTCCATGATTTTTCCACAAAAAAGATTCGCCAATTTCCAGTTTTTATAAAAGATGATTTGCCCAAATTTTAGAATATAAAATTATTTTACTTAAAAATCACCAACATTATATAGAGACTATATATAAAATCATTATTAATTTGAATAATTCTACAAATATATCAATAAACATTTTATAGTTTTCATATTGGGGATTAGTGAGATTTGCCAATGTTTTTAAACTTCAAGAAAATTTTCCATCGTTAAAATTTTCCTTGTACACAAGCATAAAAAGAAAGGGTCCGTAATTCCTCTTTATAGGAATCTAATGAAAAATTCCTCCACCCGGAACTTCAAGGGACTCTAGAAAAGAACATCTCGAGTTTTTGGCCAACAGTGAATCAAGAGGCCATTTCCCTCACTTGAGAGACCTTCTCATGCTAGTCTTGATAATCGAGATTAGCTATCCCAATTTCTTCTTCCTGGCCTTGAACTTCAGGATCTCTCCCTGTTACTGATCTTCACTTCTTTTTCCCCCATGTGCTTCCTTCTCTCTCTCATCCATCGTGTGTTCTTTTTCCTTTTCCACCCAACGTTCTGCTCTCTTGCTTGACTTCCTCATTTTCCCGACTTCCTGCATAGCTCCCATACACCATTAATTTTGGTCCTTGTTGCTTGTCACATTTTTCTAAGGAAACATGGCCTACATACCTTTCTTGTAGTCCTATTAAAGTTAAGAACCATTCTACTAAAACACACAAAAACTAGCCTTCCATGGCTATCCCAACAATTTCGTTTTTCCTTAAAAAACCTTACACCATCCCAAGAAAGCAACCTCTTGAGTCTTTGGAATTCATGTCCCTTACTCAACACATTTGGTTTAGAAATCCAAATACATGGAAATTTTTACATGGCATTCATAAGTAAAATATAGCTGGGGCTATCAAAATGTCCTCCTCCTTAGGGGAAAAATATCCTTCATGTTCTATGTCTATGGAAAACACAAGGGACATGCTAAAAGAAAACATATTGTTCCATGGAGCTCTATATACACAACTCTATATAGTATTTATATACACATTTGCCTCAACCAAAAAAAAAGGGATATGATTCCCAAATTGTATGATCCATTTCCCAAGTGGCTTCCTTAGGTCCAAAGTTCCTCCATTACACCTTAGCTTTCCCTATTACTTGATTCTAGAGCGTGAGGCTCCTCTAGTCTAGAATGCATAGTGGCTCTAGTTGGAATTCTCCCTATGCTTCCACCTATAGCACAAATCAATCAATAACTTGATTATAATCATGTACATATTTGTTGATGGTGTTGGAAATCCATTAACCAAGGGGGTCTTGCTAATGAAAAGTCTCAATCATATTTCGTAGTGTTTGGTGTGGGATCCCTTCCAGAAAGAAGGCCCGACTACTGTATGTTCTTAGATATTTTCCTTCGCTACAATTGTCAACACAAGGGAGTAATGCACACATACTTTTAGATGAACAAGTGAGTATGGTTTATGGAATTTCCAGCTACAGAATGTATTAAGGCTCTTCTACTGAAAGGGGAGAGAAAAGTGAGCCTCTAAAAGACATTTAATAATACTAATCTAGTAAAGAGGCATTGGCATATACATATGAATGAATCATTGGACAACTAGAGAAATAGTTCACATAGAAGCAATGATTGCTAAAACACATACAACGCACCTTCAACAAGATAAGTACAAAAACCATTGAAATAGTTCAATTTCCTTAGTACAGATGAAATAACACACATCACAAACATTCAAAGGATATTCTTACAAAATTTATGACATATGCATGAAAGTGTGTTGGCTCGGCGAGGTTCAAAATTAAGAAAAAATTCCAAGGTACATTGGTACAATGAATACCACCAGCTCTAATAATGGAGTGTTAGAGAAACAACTTTCTCCTCCAAAAGATCTATATTCCTCTCTAATTCCTAGTAGGATGAGCCAAGGTGAAAATTCCTTTACATGATCTATGAGGGTGTATATAGAACAAATGGGGTGAATATTCACCTCCCTTATGACTCTCACACTACCATCATGACCATTTGACTTCTCTTTCACTCTTTGAATCCTTGATGGCTTTCCACATTCTATGGATGACTCTTGGACTTCTACCTTATGATACATTTCTCCAATATTGAATTTGCATAATCCACAAATGATGTGGCAAATGATGACTCATGACATGACATGAAATGAGACTAATAACATGGCAATGTCAAGCCATTCTTTGTTATTTCTTTATTTGTGTCTTCTTGAAAGATATAACATGCTCTTCTTCTTTCTCCTCCATAAAACTTGAAGATAAGGAGTCTTCACTGTGATCTTGATTATCTAGTGTCCCTTTATATTTATTAATTGATCAACTTGTCTTTAAAACTACAAAGGTGCCTTCTAGAAGGGTCTCCTTCTTCATCTCCTTCTTCATCATCCTATCATAACATGATAGAATACGTGCAACTAAAATCCAATCATGATCAAGTGACATCATTATCATAAACCCCTAGTCTAGCATGCTTCATGATAATAATTGACTGAGATAGTGCTAGGCTAGGAATGAGGCACAAGGACTTCGTAGTTGTGCAACTCAAGAGTTTGGGGGATAGGACTAAGCCTTGAGACTATGCAGTGTGTAGTTTAGCATGCCAGTGCTTAGATATATGTGTAATTGAGGGGCTCAAGAGGTTAGGTTGAAGGCTTGAGGCTTGAAGTTTCCAATTATGTAGTTTCAAAGGGATAAAGGCCAAGGGATTGTGAAGTTACGTATCTTAAGAGGTCAAGGTTGAAGCTTGATGCCTGATATTGCACAATGCGTAGAATATGATGAATGGAGGAAAATACTACACAATTCTTGAGCTCAAGGGTTGAGGCTGGGAACAAATACTATGCAGTGCATAGTTTTGGGAGGTAGGGACTGTGAATTGCATAGTGCCAAGAGGAAAGGTTGAAGCTTAAGAACTCAGACTACGCAAGGCACAATTTAGGAAGGCTGAGTAAGGCCAAGTTGCTTGGGAAGAAAGTTTTCGAAATTTAGATAAGTGCGAGATCAATGCGACGAAAGTAAGCAATGATAAACTTAAGTATAATCACACACTTAGAAAAGTTGATGATGCAACATTGATCTCTTATGACATATGAATAACATACTTCCCTCAATGTGACAACATCATGATGGATTTCCCCAAGTTCAACACTAAAGGTACACTTTGTGACAACAATGACAACACTTATGCAACAATGATTGAAATATTGGGAATGACTGCAATACATGTCTACATGATAAAAATGACTCGTTAGAACCAAGGTTAGCCTTTGAAAAAATCCAAAACTACATATGTGCGATGTGTAATGCTAAAATAGGACACTTGTGACAACAAGAGGAAAGTGCAAACGACACTTGCAAAATTTGAACAACATTGAAAGTGACACATGGTAGAGTGAAGATATCATCAAAATGACACATATTAATGTGAAAACAAGAAAAACTAGTCGTCATAAAAATGAAGGAAACACTTGCGAGAGAAACAATGTGCAAAAATGACAGTTGGAAAAACTCATCGAAATAGAGGAACAATCGTGGTCAAAAGTGAGAGATTGTTGATGAGAGTGCACTCCACTGACTTTTGAAATAGGTTGCACATTGCATAGACATTGTCTTCATGGAATTGTTCTATGCATGTTCAATCTTGTATAATAGAGTGTGCCCATGAAGTTTTTGTGGATTGATCATGTGTGAGAAGGTGACTTTGACACTTACCAACTAAGAAAATACTAGAATACTTAACAAAGCATTGATTAACCATAAAGTGACTATGGAAATAATGATCATGAGATTCATAGTAGGATCCAAAATTCAAGTGTGACCAAATTTTGGAAGGTTTTTGTCATAGAAAAAATGCTTGGAAACACACTAGTAGAACTCCAGCTTCTATGCCTCGGTCTAATCTTTTTCGCAAGGCCTAGTTTTTCAATAAGTATTAATTCATCGTATAGATTACTTTGGCTTCCCCACTTAACCCATTTAGCGATATAGTTCCCTTCATCTATTTCTCAATTGAAGACAATCATAAATCCAACCATATTGCAATGTTTTGATTTCCAGAAAAGGGTGATGTAATTCATGAGATTAAGATATTCCAAGTTATTTTTCATCTCTAGTGTTGCTCCACAGCTAGTAGGTCTAGACAATACCTCAACATAGTCACTTAGATAGGAACACAAGAATTTATTCATTTCTAGTGAGCCTAGACAATACCCTGATGAAGTTGTTTGCTTCACCTCCCTATGTCAGAAGCCTTTATATTCTTTCACCCTTTATTTATTTATTTTTATAGGACTGTGCTTCAACACTTATTTATTTCATGGGGTGGAAGAGTGATCTTGACTTATTGACAGCAGAAGAAGTTGTTCCTTTAGAAAAGAATATATAAAACCTGTGATATAAGTTTTCTCATTAATATTTTCCCCTTGTCCTTCTCTACTTAATTGGATTAGAGTGGAAAACAATGAAACATAAAGAACCTAGCATAGAAATGAGGATCCTAGAAAAGATACAGGTGTGATGGTTTCACACAAGTCTCTTCTTATGCAAGGATCCTATTTTCTATTAAAACATCATCGACCAAAGGTATGAAGCCAAGAAAAAGAAGAAATACCAAAGGTTAGCCAATTGTTGCATTATCACAAGACCCTTTTCTATTTTTCCACATCGTCTTTCGAGTTGAATGGAACATCCTTCATGTAATGTCTTATTAAACAAAATATGAAGTAAGAGATAAGGAACAACAAGAAAAAAAATCAAAAGGACAAAGAAAATGGAGGCTAATTGAAAGCAAGATGTAAGACAAAAGTAATATAACACAATAAAGAGTATAGAAAGTGAGTGTAAGATGAGTGTCAAGTGTAATGAAATTTCCAATGTAGCCATTTTAACTACTCCTGATTTCCATACATAAAGATACAAGTGTTTAAAAAAATATAAAACAATGTGCAATAGAAAATACAAGAGCTTGAATAACTCGCATAGAAAATTGAAGGTCTTTCCTTTCAGTAGAAAGATGTGTCATATCCACTACTTCTAACTAGCTTACACCCTTACCTTTTCGTTGAAAACCGTAATTGAACAAACCTCAAAAGCTTCTCGCAAATGTATCTTCATGTGTATTTTCCTCCTTAG
The DNA here is from genome assembly GCA_000404065.3 of Pinus taeda. NCBI lineage: Eukaryota > Viridiplantae > Streptophyta > Pinopsida > Pinales > Pinaceae > Pinus > Pinus taeda. Next base: position 196,491 of record APFE031287466.1, on the reverse strand, counting down.
CAAGTGTGAGAAAAGATCAAAACTTCTTATTTCTCACAGAGCTTTCTGAGTAAAATTTCTCCAACCATTCAGTGATTGGATCATGAAATCCGAAACAATCCTCATGAGAACCCTGAAATATTTGGAAAGATGAATTTTCAATTAAAAGCTTGAGATCAGGATGAGAATATTGAAAGAGAAAATGAATTTGATAATACTCATAAGGCTTGTTAGGATAGTGGGGGTCTAACATAACTGTTATCACCAAAAAATTGATCATCTAGCCTAATTTACTAGATGGATCGAAGCACACCATGTAAAGCCAATTTTGCCATAGTAAAATTGCTTTAACTATGAGAAATTAGTTAATAAATCACCTTTGTTAAGTAGTTTATAGTTAAACCCATGAAGAATAATTAAATAAATCACTATTTTTTTAATTTTCTTCTAGGAATAATTGATTAAACCATTTTTTTATTGTTATTCCTTGTCAAATTTGACCCAATCATGAAAAATAAATAGATAAATCATTATCTATCTTATTTTTCTCTAAGAATAATTAATTAATCACTAATTAATTATTATTCTTTGTTAAATTTGACTAAGTCCCTCAGGAATAATTAAATAAATTGTTATTTGTTTATTATTCCTTAACTGATTCCTTGAGATAATAAATAAATCATTTATTTATTTATCATTTCTAAATAAAAGTTTAAATACTTTTTCCTTCTTAAACAAATATAATAAAATATTCAAAGTGGTTATTCCAAGAATGGGATTAATAATATTTTATTATTGCTCATTCTTCTAGGATAAATCAATATTTTGTAATAAATAGGAGGGTTTTCCATTCATTATTCACTTTTAATTATTTTCATTGTTGCACTCAGTGTTGTAACTCTGATTATTTTCATTTTTGCGCACCATATTTTTGTTGGGTTTATGTAGTATAGTGGAGAGAGACTCTATGGAAGCTAAAGATGTTTGAGGATAGCCAAGAACCCATCCCATAGAGGGGGACTGGTAACATTTATCTGTTCTCTTCACAGGTGTTATTATTAAATTATTCTTTAGATATCTAGTTTCCATTGGGTGATTGGAGTTATTACTCTTTCTTTTGTTGTTTAACTATGATTGTGGCATAGATCCAGACCTTGGCAGGTTTTGTCTCTATCAGTTGTTGCAAGTCTAAAATGTTTAGCAACCATTTATATTGTTGAGATTGTTTGTCATCCACAATCTTAAGTTTTCTTTTCATACATCATTGAGAAGAAAGCACTGCAACAAATTGGTGACCTTAAGTGGGTTTTATACTTCAGATCCAGAAACCTAGGTGACCTTCGATTTTCAGCTTAGGGTTTCTTCTTTTTCCAATTCTCTTAATGTTTCCTACTATTTTAACCCTAGATCTAATAAATTTTTGACTTCCGCAAGCTTTCTGGTCATTTTCGCAGGTCACAGGAACTAGCCGCGATAAAGGTGGCACTTTTTCTGAAATTTGCAAACTGAGAGTCTTGGAACAAAAATCATAGTTTTCAGCAGATGCAATCTAGGCTCTAGAATGCAGCTTTCAGCCCAGAAACTATGATTTTGTAGGTTTTAACCCTGTACAGAAATTACCTGATACAAATTCTAAAACAAAGAAAATAAACAATGCGAGAGCATAACACATAAAACACATATGCACAAAGATTTTCCCCTGGATCCCAAAACTGGGACTACCAACTTGATTTTTCATTATTGTTCCTTTCAATGTTACAATACATATTTATACATGCCGAAGTATCCAATACCATAGACCAAAAAACCATCGCATCCAAAACCGTGGACTAAAAACCATAGGTAGGTTCGCCCAACCTAATATAGAGTCCAAATGTTTTTTTCCCGGGACGCTGCCCCAGACCCCATAGAGGGGGGCTACCCGCCCCTCTCAAACCCACCAGTTCACTACATAGGTTAGTTGTGGAAAGAATATAACACAGCCCAACAATCTCCCACTTGTTGTTTTCTTTGCATAGGGGGCCACAGGAGAGCTTAGTCATTTTTCTAGCCCTGAAACGCCCATTGTTTCTCTACACCAAGAGAACTTCTCAGAGCTCACTGATTTTGTCAAAGCATCTGCAGTATTCTTCAAAGTGTCCACTTTTACCAGCAACACCTTTTTGTCTTCTATCATATCCCTCACAAAGTGATACTGAACATCAATGTGCTTTGTCTTTGAATGATAAGCAGGGTTCTTTGCGAAGAAAATTGCACTTTGGATGTCATAGTCTATCCTTATAGCTCCCTATACTAACACCATACTTGAACACAATCTCTGCAACCAAACTGCTTCCTTGCTTGCATGAGTGCCTACCATGTATTCTGCCTCTGTAGTTGATAGTGCCACTACAGATTGTTTCTTACCCATCCAACTGACTACACCTCCAAATAGGTTAAACACACAACCACCTGTAGATCTTCTCTTATCCAAATCTCCAACCCAGTATGTTGGAAATAATACTGAGAGGGGGGGGTGAATCAATATTATTATATTTTAAATTATTCTTCAGATATTGATCATTTGTTTGTATGTCAGTACCATATAATAATGAGCAAGAACAAGAAAGACAGATATTCACACCAAGAAACACCAGATATAAGGTGGAAACCCAATGTGGGTGAAAAGCACCTACTGCAATATGTATCTATCTTCTTTCAATTAGAAACTTCTTTTACAATGATTTTGTACTGGTGCAGTCCTTTACCAGTACGCAGGCTACAACCTGCAGAGAGCAACAACTCTCTCTCATTTTCCAGTCTCTTCTGGAAGGGAGCTACAACCCCCTTAGCTCTTTTACTTCTTTAAGGACCACGTTTCATTAATTTTCAAACTGGATCCATGAACATCAAATAATCATCAAGTACATGAAAATCACCCAATCTCCTTATACAATGAACCAATGAATCACCCAATCTCCTTAGACAATGAACCAATGAATCACCCAACTCTTCAGAATGTTGTAAACAGAAAAGTGATACCAGAAATCTAAACCCAGAACTCTGCTGCAATAGATAAAAGACAATCAACAATTGTTTCAAGATAAGACCGAAACTTCACCAACAGGGGCCTGCGGATATGCGCAGCTCCGCACGAGTTGTTCTTCTGCTCTGCGTACTTTTCTTCAGATCCGCACCTTTACTTCTGACTTACTGCGTACACCTGCACTGTGCCTTCTTCTTGCTTGCATACCTCGCACTTCGCCCTTTTCTGTGTTGCGTGCGCTCCGCACTGTGCCTTCTCCTACATCGCGCACCCCGCAATACACCTTTGGCTTTGCAGCGTACTCCCGCACTGAGCCTTTTATTGAGCTACGTACCCCCGCACTGCACCTATGGATCGCCTGCGGACTTCTGATTAGGGCCAAATTTACAGTCCTCCAATGTGCCATAGTTAGTTAGATCCACAGATCTGTTCATGCGCCCGAGAGATCACGACATGTCAATAGATTCACCTTAAGTTATCTCCTTGATTTAGATCTAGCTTTTAAAACCAATCACCCAAAATTTCAGATCTTAAGATATTCAAATTTCACTAGTAACTAGCTAAGTGATCTCCTTTCCTCTTTATAGGCAAGCCTTTCACAATACCATGGTCCAAAACCATAATAACACAATATCATGAACCCAATACTTGGGATCAATACTTTTGGATACAATACGACGGACCAAAACCATTTGATTAAAAACTGACGGACTAATACCATGAACCATTCATGAAGATTCCCACATGCACGTGTTTTTTTGCATTGGAGTGAGTGAAACTGGGGTCTGCACCTTCTGAATGTATCACCTGCGTACATGCACACACTCCTTGGTCTGTGTACCTACGGGTCCGCAACTTCTTCTAGGATTACCTGTGGGTATCTTAATTTCCATGATTTTGAGTGCCTGAACTGAGATCAGCCACAAGAGTGAGTTGCCATCAAGTACAACACCTGTACCATAGAGCCAAAACAGAATCATAATGCCAACAAAAAACATATCTTTACAACATCAAAATTGCATACTCATGACTCTTCATAACCCCTAGAAAGATCACAACTGAATTATGGTCATTTCCCCTTTTTTGGAATTCACTTTGGCTTCAAAATCATTCCAAAAATGATATAAAAAATTAATATTTCAACATAATATCAATTTCCAGATACATTATACAGAATGATCCTTCAACGGTTGTATAAAACACTTTAATAGTTCTACAAATCGACCACTTCAGGAACACCAATAAAATTATTTTAAAAAATAAATAAGGTGAGCTATCCATGGATCAAACCTGTGACCTCCTACATACAAACCAAAACCAACAACCATTATGACTATGTGATACATCATGTCATGTTGTGGCTCACGAATATTATTTTCATCACATATGCATTTGACAAAAATGAAGCCCTCCACCAAATTGAATCACATACCTTCGTAAGCCACAGAGATAGTGAACCAAACAAGTTATGTTACCAACTAAGTAATGAAAACCATAGAGCCATATAGCTAGTGAATCATGCCAACCACAAAGCCAATGAACCAACTAAAACCACCGGACCATAGAGTCAACGAACCATGCAAATTAAGTTTCTAATGAACCAACACAAACCACTAAGCCATATAGCCAACGAACCACGTAGACCATAGAGGTAATGGATCTAGCTAACTATGCAAACCACAAAGACAATGAAGTTGGTGAACCAAACAAATTATGTTGCCACTGAACCAACACAACCACAAAGCCAACATAGCCAGCTAACCACGTAAACCATAGAGCCAATAGATCAACACAAACCACAAAACCAACAAACCATGAGTTATGTCACTAACAAACGAGCCTTCACAAAGCCATAGATCTAATGAACCAAATGTTTTGTTTGAATTCAAATCTAATTTCTATAAAACATGGCATGGAGGAGTTATATATATATATATGAATGATTAACTCACCAGTTGGGCCTTGGGGCTGACCATATAACTGTTCCATGTGATCATGACTTGAATTTTATGAAAATACCCTTGGACACTTTGGGCTAACCCTATATGTTGTATGATGTGGCCCTAGGGGGTCATTGGCCAACAACATGATAATGTTAGCATGATGTCATCATGCCATATGAAACCTAGCGAGAGATGCCACATGTCACCTAAACACAGTTTGATTGGTCACTCAAACTTCCATATGTACTTACCATATGGAATCCATCTATACTACGACATCACCCTACTGACATCATCATGATGATGTGTCAATATATAACTAGGCCACTGCTTATGTGGCATGCCGATGTGGTGGCATTCCTATCGTTAACTAGTGCACAATTTCACGCTTTGATCACCATAAATCTTCCTTGATTCATTCCTCACCTTTGGATCTTCTATAATATGTGTGATTCTTAACCTATTAAATAATGTGCAATTCCATACACTATCTACTATAGATTTCACCACAACATCATAGATCTGGTTTGAAGATGCTTAACATTTAAAAGTTTTGGTGTTTTTTCCCTCAATACAATTGTCAAATTCAAACTGACATATATTCTCATCTGAGAGAGTTTAACCAAGTGCGATATACCTTTGGAAAGGTCTCGTAGAGGCATCATAAATTTCAACAAAAACTCAATAAACTTTAGGCCACTTTGACATCATTTGAGGAGAGATTGTCAAGATATCAAACTATCATATTATTTCATTTGATTCATTAATGATACAACTGCTTCCTGAGACTCCCCTTTGGCATCAATTCCATTTGTTGTCATTAATGAAACATTATGTCCAATAGTTTGAATTCCTAATTATTTATTTCCAAGTATTTCCCCGATAGTGGCTAACTTATTCCTGGAATATTTTGAATCCAAGTTTTAGCCTCAACTCAATTATGACTTAAGATTTGGAGACGTGTGTAGATGATATCTTCACATATGGCCTCATGGGTGGAATAATTTGATCTATTTTTTCAAAATCTTAACAATCAATCTAACTCCATCATGTTTATTATGGAACAAGAGGTTAATGGTAGCCTTCCTTTTATAGATGTCCTTATATCTAAGACAGATTATGGTTCTTTCTCTTACCAGGGATTTCGTAAGAAGATTCAAATAGAGAAATATATTCATGCCAACTCCCATCTTTATCCAACTAAAAAACTGGGAGTTCTCAACACTCTGGCTACTCATGCTTTAAGGGTTTCTAGTGAAAGTCAATTGGATAATGAGAAAACCCATTTTCTTAAAGTGTTAAAAAATAATGGCTATAATAAGCACCAAGGTATCATGGATTTCTTAGAAGCGAGAAAGATCAAACAATAAGGAAACAACTTAGAGATCTAGTTTCCAGTGTTCTTCTTCCATTTACTCAAGGGACCACTGAAAACATTGCTCAGATCCTTGAGAAGCATAAGGTCGCTTCCACCTTTAGGCCCCTGAAAACTATTTTGAGTTCCCTAAGATCTATTAAAGACCCAGTGGACCCCAAAAATATGAATGGTATTTATGTAATCCCATGTTCCTGTGGAACCCCCTACATTGGAGAAAATGACCACTCCACAAATTAGAGGATTCAGGATTATGTAGCTGACATTAGACATTGCAGGACTCACTCCTCGACTTTGGTTGAACATGTAGGAAGAAAAAATACCACATATCTATATAAGATTCCCATGTCATTGTTAGGATTGATCACTTCTATCACAGGGAGTTTAAGGAGGCCATCGAGATTGAGAGATGGCCAAGTACTCTAAATAGAGACAATGATTGGAAAACCAATAATTGTTGGGTCCCTAACCTTTCTTCTTGAAGACCTTTTTTATTTGTTTCCCTCTCTTTCTTTTCTTTATTCTTGTTTATTTTCATTTTACTTGATCCTACTTGTTGTTATATTTTGCTCCATTTTCTTATGAAATTCCTAGATTAAATGACCTATTATTATTCTTACATACTATATAAGATGTTAAATATTAATTACTATTATTTTCCATTTTCATGTTATTATTTACTCACACACACACACACACAATATAGATAATATCTATATCATATTAATGTATGTATGTATGTATGTAATGTATATATAATATATTTATATTGTATGTATAATATAATCATATATATATAGAATACATATATATATAGATACATATATATATGTATCTATATCTTATATATATGTATATATATATATATATATATATATATATATATATATATATATATAATATATCTATATACATATATATAATATATATATATACATATATATATATATATATAATATATATATATATATATATATATATATATATATATATATGTATATATATATATATATATATATATAATATAATATATATATATATATATAATATATATATATATTATAATATATTAATTTTCTGTTTTTTTGTAAATAAAAAACATTATATTTCATTGCGGAAAACAGATATACATGAGGAGAACCAATGTAAAGGTGGCCATAGACTAAAAAACGAATAAGGATGATCGTGAAACAAAGTACATACCACATATAGAGAATGAAAAATAGAAACATTGAAATTACCCGGCTTGGGGTTGATCACCGATGCGTCCTTTCTTTCCTTTCTTTTTTACTACCTTGATCCAACCTCCTAGAGGTGTGGCTACCAAAGATACCTTAATATTATTATGACAAGATAAGGAGGCATCCTTGTCATATTTCGAGGAGGTTTGTAAATGGGAGTGCTTCATGGCACTTGTCGGAGCATTATTATTGACTACTTCTCTTCTAGCTGACAAAAATTGGATCTCGTGACCTCCTTCACAGGGATTTTGAAGATCTGAATTCTAAGCCTCTTCTAATGAGAGCATGTTATTATTAGACTCGTCATCATTGATCTGAAAATCGGGCATTTAGGCTTCTTGTCTGACTTACAAGAACCTCTCCCACTTCCAAAGCTTTAAATATTCCCAAGTCTTATTGATTAACCAATGCGGAAGTAAAAATGCTTGAAAATAGGTGTATGTTGGTATTTGTTTTTAACTGATTATATGCTTTAGAATCTGTTGTTGTGTTGTAAGATGATGTGCTTAAACTGATATATAGATACACATAACAGTAAATAATGCAACAGTAAAACAAACACATAAGACAACAAATTAATTTCGAGTTCACCCAAAACTCTTGGGCTACATCTCCTTGAGCTCTAGTCAATTCGACTAGGCTCTCTGGGATTATGGCAAAGTTCTTTTACGAGCTCTTACCTCAACTCCACTATTTTACACAGCAACAATGGGTTCAAAACACCATCTTATCTCATGGCTCTTGAAGCTCTCTGCTTTCTGGCTCTAGGCTCTCACTCTGGCTCTGGCTCTTTGGCTCTAGCTATCTTGAGCTCTCTCTTTTAGCCCCTACGTGCCTTTGTGATCTGCTTGACCTCCAAGCAATCCTCAACAACCTTCCAGTGGCCTTTATGCAGCTTTGCTGCTTGTCAATCGCACTCTCAAGCTTTCTCGCCCCTTCATCTCTCTGTGCTACTTGCTTATGCCTCTCAATCATGCTCTCAGACTCAGCAACCCCTTCTGTCTCTGTCATTGAATGACTTTCTAAGCCTATTGGTGCTCGTTTATTTGTTTAAGTTCTCGAGATCTCTGGCTCCCAGTCGTTGTCCCTTCATCTTCCTTTTGGAGCATTTAACAATCATTGCTAATGTCCCAAGGTATGGTGTCCACCTGTTTTGCAACGAAAAAGGCCACTGGCGCGTCGAAATCCCAAAGATATCATTTCTCTATTTACACAGAGAAATAACCGGAAATGCTGAAAAATCCACATAAATTCATTTTATCGAACTTGAAAATCCCTTCAATCCACTCTATAACCCTATCGAGTCTGCCTTTATGTTGCTTATCGCATCCCCACCATTGATATGGGAGATTTGGATCCAACGGTTGAGGTTCATTTCAGGTGGCTCATTCATATGGGGTTTAACCACCTGAAAATGGTGGTTTTCTTTATCCAGGGCCTGGACACGTGGCAGCTAGTGTATGGGCTTGTGTGGAGCCCAGCCAAAACCACTTACCACCTTCGATCTGCCAAAAATCCTGCTTGTATCGTGATTCCCCTTTGTATTTAAAAATACATTAAAACATGAAAATATTGCTCGTATCGGACTTGAAATAATATATATTTGCATTAACAAACCCTTTGAGGTCTAGTTTCATTGCTTTATTCTCATTTTTTGGTTTTTCGTTCATTTAACGAAAATGCGATTTACATTGAAAAAGCTCTTTTTCTGGACTTGAAATATTATCAAATATTGTTTATAATTTTATTGGGTCTAGCCCTTTTATTAGCATCGGGGGTTTTCGATCACCAATGTCGCTTGGCCGAGGATTTTTTGTATCATCGATGCCGATTTGCTGATCCGATCATCGACGATCAGTGATCGCATGATTGGCAATTGGCAGATCCAGGTCCCGATATCGCATATCTTTCTGCCTCCGATCTGATCGATTGGATTGGTGGTCAGAGTTTCCTTCACCTTCATGTAAATCTTACTTTTGCCTTTTTCTGATTTGATTTCCATTTTTAAGGGTTTTTTTTGCCATTTTTAGGGGTCTTTCCCTCTTTTTTCAAAGAAACTAGGCATCTTCTGCATGCGATAACTTTTGCATCCTAAGTCCATTTTAGCCCATTCAAGCTGCAATAGATTCAAAAGAAAAGGATCTTTGCAATGGGGCTATTTCCAGGAACTATCTTGGACTTTCATTTTTCCTCTGTGAGGATCACTTAGACTTAGGAGTCTACCTAAAATCCATTTTGGATCACATCTTCCCACTAAAAGAACTTTTGGTCTCCAAAATACTGATATACTGATCTGAGCAGTAAATGAGAGTAACAACACCCTCTTCTGTCAGCCTCCATACACTTGCCTTGCATAGTGCCCTGGACCAAAGTCTCTGACCACTTTCCTTTCTATATGTGCTAGTTCTCCTAGGAAGAATTGTCTTCCTTCTTGTCTTCACATAGAACTTCTATTGAAATGGTCATAGAAGTTAGTTTGAACTCTTCCGCCTTGATCACTAATCCAAGGCGTCTCAAGAAAATGTGAAGTACATTTGCTTCACAAAACTTTCATTTGTACCTGTTTGACAAGCTATTAACAACAATTGTTAACAACAACAAAAATGCAGACAACAACTGGATGGTCTAACTCCTGTTTTCAACAAAAGAAATAGATTCCACATCTTGTGAACAACTCCATGCCTTACATCTGCATGCAAGTGGTGGACTAGGTAACAAGCCTACAAAAAATGCTTTTAATCAGATGACCCCTCCAGTCAAGCATGTAGAAAAAGACCATTTGGACTCTTTTTCAAAAGATGAAACACTTCATTATTACCTCCATCTTGGAGACCAATCAACTTTTTCCAAGTTAATATTGCATTGTATGCATGTTTACAACAAATAAATCAACCCTTCAAGTTAATTACACATACATGTTCAAATACAAGGAAAACATCAACATCATTGTGTTCATGCACATCATGCTTATGCATGCATTTCATCCTTCAACTTCCACTTAAGCACACTGTACTTTTGGAGCTAAAATGAAATATAATGTTGTAGCAACAAAGTGAGTCTCCTACTCAACCTTTTTCCATTCACATTCTTGGTAGAAACCCGCAACATGAATTCAATTACCATAGAAATGAAAATAGATGCATTAATAGACATGCAACCTTAATTGGAAAAGAACTCTAGCCATTTCTTACCAATCCAGTTCCAAGGTCTTTCCTTTGTCTGCACATTAGCATCAACATGTGAATCATTATGAGACACATCATTCATGGAATCTCTCTTTCCATTTCTGCCATCTTTTCTTTCCACTTTCTTCAGTTTTTGTGGAAGCATTGCTGGATTCAGAGTCCAACACCTTTCAACAAGATTCCCTTGCTTATGGCAGTAAGTGCAACACATGTGCATCCTCTTGACAACATGATTTGCCTTGTCCAATGGACCTTTGGATTTTTGCTTCTTTTCCTTCAAAAATTTCTTGTATGTGGCCATTCTCTTCCAACATCTAGAAACATGATGGTTATCCAAACCACAAAAGGAACATGCAATTATTTTCCCATGCTTATGTGGAAATTTACGATGCTTTGCAAAATCAAAAGGAATGTGTTTAGAACCAGATTTATACCCACCCCTTTCACCTTTATTGCCTTAGTGGCTCCTTTTGGAACACCATCAATCTCTTCAAGGCTTTCATAGTTTCCATAGCTCTCTAGTTCAAGTGTGTGCTTCTGAACACCTGCATCCTACAAATGATGTTTCAAGCCATTGCATTCCTCCTGAATACAATATTCATACTCTGCAATGCAACTCCTTCTTGGGGCTATTTGAATGGTCTTCATGGTAGCTTTAGAACTCTCTACATAAGACTCTCCATAGCCAAGACCCAAGTACTTAGGCCTTTCCTCAAACATTATTGGTTCAACAATACCTTGTGCATTCTTTCCCAAGCCCTTTCCTTCATAGCCCATCTTGGACATTATCTTGGAACCTACGCCTCCATTATGTTTTTCAAAAGAACCAATATAAGCATTCTCAAAAGAATTTGAAGACAAACTGGAATGGTTTAGCTCTTCTTCAAGCTGATACTTGACCAAAGCTTCTTTGGCAACAAAGAGCTGTGACTCCAACTCATGCATCCTCTTCAGTTTCATATTTGAAATATGAAGTTGCCTCTCCATTTGCTACAGTTTGTCAGAAAGCAACTGCTTCTCTTCCTTCATGGAATTCAACTACTCTCTAAGTATGTTGCTCTTCCTTCCATCCTCATACATTTCTCTCTCCTTTTCCATCATGATGAACAAGTCTTGCTTCAAGTCTCCATCATAGAGTCTTGTGATGAAGGAGGATTTTGAGGATTCATTTGTAGAAGTTGTCATTATACCAATGAACAAAAGAACTTCAAACAAGATTAATAAAGTTCTTTATTAAGAAACTTTTTACAACAAACCGCTTGTGCTTCAAGGATTGATTTGAGGCACTTGGAATAGAATAATGCCTTCAGCCCTTCTTCCTTATTTTCCTTCCAGGACTGAGCTATCAACAACTTTCCCTCCTATTACACGGGAATAGTGTCCACACGGATGCTGCTATTCCCACTTATATGGGTGGCTATCTTAGAAACAAACAATCAAAGTCTACTATTGATTCCTTTTATGAAAATAGATGAGAGGAGAACCAAGAGGGCCAACCTGAGTCTTGCGCTCGATTTCCTCTCCTTCTTGATAGAGTTTTGTCGCTTCTTCTGTGTCTGCCTAGCTTCAAAAGGACCTGTGGAATCACGACAACATACTACTATGCAAGAAACAAGGATCTAAATTCATAAATAATGCAGGATCAGATGTGCATTAACCATATACATGCATATATAAACAAGTACACAAGAATATGAAAGGAAACAAGAATAGCTTTATTAAGATGAAAAGTAGCAAGAAGATTACAACCATGTGCTCTGACCCAACATCATCCTCCAGCCAAAAAGCCCTTCTTCACCTCAAGAAAAGCTAGATCACCCAACACTGTGAATGTACACCAGAATACCAACAACACTTCACTATAAGATACAAAATTCCAACCTCTGGATCTCTGTGATGAGGGATCCATATATAAATGATTACAGAGAGGTGAGTCATATTTTGGGATCGTGATTAGTGTCTTCTCTCTGATAGTTCCTACTTCCACTTGGAGAATGATGATCGCTTACTCATCCCTGGTCGAAAATGGAGTGGCAAGTGTCAGAGGGGAAGCTTATGGAAGATTCCATGATCTTCCACCTTGCATTTTTGTCCCTGCCATTTATCCATTCCCGACCATCGCACCCTATAGAGGAGAAAATTAGTATGCATCACACCCTATACATTTGGAAGGTGATATGCATTGCACCCTCTGCATTGAGCTTTCAGTATGGTCCTGTTTTGACCATTTATGAGCAGTTTTCAGTGGAGAACTTCTAGGAGATGATGTAATCAGTTGACTTTGTTCCTTTAGGCAGTGAAGCAACACTTTTAAGGACTTAGGAGCCCTCCATTTATGGACATTTATGATTGGGGTTGAAGTGCCCAAAAATGTCTATAACACACCCAAAAAGGAAATAGTACATGATATTATTTTGCAGCAAGATGTTCCATTACCTAACATTGGAATGTACAGGTTGTCTGCTTTAGATAATGCTGAAATCAAGAAGCAGGTGCAGGAGTTGCTCGAGAAGGGGTTAATCAGGCCTAGCACATCACCATGTGGGTCACCAATCGTTTTGGTGAGAAGAAAGATGGCTAATGGAGAATGTGCATTGACTACCGAGCATTGAATAAGATAACAATAAAAAAAAATTATCCCCTTCCTCGAGATCAATTGAAGGAAGCTGCTTATTTCACCAAGCTGGACTTGCACAGTGGATACCATCAGGTCAGAGTTACAGAGCAAGATGCATGGAAGACTGCTTTCAAAACAAAGCAGGGATTGTATGAGTGACTGGTTATGCCTTTTGGCTTGACCAATGCCT
>APFE031287466.1:145894-177277 GCA_000404065.3 Pinus taeda | reverse complement strand
TTCCATGATCTTCCACCTCACATTTTTGTCCTTGCCATTTGTCCATTCCCGACCATCGCACCCTACAGAGGAGAAAAATAGTATGCATCACACCCTATACATTGGGAAGGTGATATGCATCGCACCCTCTAAATTGAGCTTTCAGTATGGTCCATTTTTGACCATTTATGAGCAGTTTTTAGTGGAAAACTTCTCGGAGATGGTGTAATTAGTTGACCTTGTTCCTTTAGGCAGTGAAGCAACACTTTTAGGGACTTAAGAGCCCTCATTTTATGGAAGTTTTTGATTGGGGTTGAAGTGCCCAAAAATGTCTATAACACCTTCACCTTTGCAAACTTAGAAAATAGTCAGTCTGCAACAAGCATACAATCAACCTCTGACTGCTTAAACACCTTTCAGACAAGCAATCTTTGCTCTTTCAATCAAGCATTCTGATATAACCTTCTTTGAAGGTGAGGTCAAACAAACTTACGCTCCAATACCACCAAATATGAAAATGGGTTCACTTAGGCTTCTTGTCTAACTTACAAGAACCTCTTCCACTTCCAAAGCTTTAAATATTCCCAAGTCTTATTGATTAACCAATGTGGAATTAAAAATGCTTGAAAATAGGTGTATGTTGATATTTGTTTTTAACTAATTATATGCTTTAGAATCTGTTGTTGTGCTATAAGTTGATGTGCTTAAACCACTATATTCATACACATAACAATAAATAATGCAGCAGTAAAACAAACACATAAGACAACAAATTAATCTAGAGTTCCTCAAAACTCTTGGGCTACATCTCCTTCAGCTCTATTCAATTCAACTAGGCTCTCTGGGATTATGGCGAATTCCTTTTGCAAGATCTTAGCTCAACTCCATTGTTTTACACAACAACAATGGGTTCAGAACACCATCTTATTCCTTGGCTCTTGAAGCTCTCGACTTTCTAGCTCTAGGCTCTGGCTCTGGCTCTGGCTCTTCAGCTCTGGCTATCTTGAGCTCTCTCTCTTAGCCCCTGTGTGCCTCTGTGATCCGCTTAACCTCCAAGCGATCCTTGGCAACCTTCTAGCGACCTTTTTGCAACTTTGTTGCTTGTCAGTCACACTCTCAGGCTTTCTTGCCCCTTCAAATCTCTACGCTGCCTACTTATGCCTCTCAATCATGCTCTCAGACTCAGCAACCCCTTCTGTCTCTATCATTGAACAACTATTTAAGCCTATCGATGTTTTTCTTCTTGTTTCAGTTCTTGGGCTCTTTGGCTCCCAGTCGCTGCCCCTTCATCTTTCTTTTGGAGCATTTAACAATTATTGCTAACATCCTAAGGTATGGTGGCCACTTGTTTTGAAACAGAAAAGGCCACTAGCGTGTTGAAATCCCAAAGATATCATTTCTCCGTTTACATAGAGCAATACACCGGAATGCTGAAAAATCTGCATAAATGCCTTTTATCGGACTTGAAAATCCCTTAAATCCACTCTATAACCCTATCGAGTCTACTTTTATGTCACTTATCACATCCCCACCGTTGATATGGGAGATTTGGATCCAATGGCTGAGGTTCATTTTGGGCAGCTCATTCATATGGGGGTTAACCACCCGAAAAGGGTGGTTTTCTCGCTCCAGGGCTTGGACACATGGCATCCAGTGTATGGGCTCAGGCGAAATCCGACCAAAACCACTTACCACCTTCAGCCTGCCCGAAATGTTGCTTGTATCGTGATTTTCATTTTTATTTAAAAGTACATTAAAACATGAAAATCTCTCTCATATCAAACTTGGAATAATATATATTTGCATTAACAAACCCTTTCGGGTCTGGTTTCATCGCTTTATTTGCATTTCTTTGGTTTTTCGTTCATTTAACAAAAATGCAATTTACATTGAAAAAACCCTTTTTCTAGACTTGAAATATTATCAAATCTCGTTTATAATTTTATCGAGTCCAACCATTTTATCGGTATTGGTGGTCATTGATCACCGATCACTAATATCAACGATCACAATGTCACTCAACCAGGGGTTCTATGTATCGCTGATGCCGATTAGCCAATCCGATCATTGACGATCGATGATCGGTAGATCCAGGTCCCAATATTGCATATCATTCTACCTCTGATCCGATCGATCAGATCGGCGGATCAAAATTTCCTCTACCTTTGCATAAATCTGGCCTTTTGCCTTTTTTCGATGCGATTTCCCTTTTTAAGGGTTTTTCTTTTTTTTTGCCATTTTTAGGGGTTTTTGCCTCTTTTTTCAAAGAAATTGGGCATCTTTTTCATGCGATAACTTCTGCATCCTAAGTCCATTTTATCCCATTCAAGCTGCAGTAGATTCATAAGAAAAATATCTTTGCAATGGGGCTATTTCCAGGAACTTCCTTGGACTTTCATTTTTCCTCTATGAGGACCACTTAGACTTAGGAGTCTACCCAAAATCCATTTTGGATCAATCATCCTTTATCTGAGGAATAGGAATCCTACTCTTCTCAAGGAGGTGATTTGTATGGCTTCCATGCTTTAGATATGGGCTTCCGTATGACTAGGTTTTTAGAATGGAAGTTCTGAAGATGACCTATTTGATGGAAAAGTCGACACCAAAAAGCAATTTTCTCATAGTCCAACTATTAGGTCTAGTGAAAATCACTTATTTTTAAATTAATTTTTATAGGAAAGCCTTTTCTGATATCAAGTGTTGAAAATACAACAAGAAATCTCATTTTTGACTTTGCCTTGGTCAAACTAGAGCGAATTCGAATTTCTATTTTAGCAGAAATCTTGGAGGTAGTTAACTGAGGTGACATGGAACTTGTCACTTAGTTAACTTAATTAACTCGAGTTGGATAATCTTGAGTTCAATACAATATGATTGATTGCTAATTTATAACAATCTATTTCAGTTAAATTGAGTTATTGTTAGTTAAACTAGTTCCAATTGTTAGAGGAATTAGTGGAAGGTCCAGTAGTGCGGTGTGACTTCAATCACAATCAGTGATCATTCGACCCAAAATAATTGACTCAAGATACTTGGATGAGATAGAGGTTAAAGGGTATTGTACTATTAGTTGTATACTATTCTAATTTGTATAGGTAGTGCATGCAGTCAGAGGATGAGCCTAAAGGATTACACAATTCCAATTGAGGAATTTATTGATTAATAGGGGCCTAATTCATCAAGGAACAACATAAGGAAATAAGAGCTTGGAGGGCTTCAAAATTGGCTAAGTGTTGATCATATTCATTCATTCAGGCATATGGATAGACTATATAGTTGTAGGTTGTGCTCAAGCTTGAGCAATCATTGTATTTCATCTCCATTATTTGATTAATGAAATGTAGATAAGGGGTTTTGAGAAATTGCTTTCCCTTAGATAAATATTTGTGTACATGTGAGAAATATTCATGCATGTTTATATTTTTGTTCTTGATCTCGAATTAACTTTGCAGATGAGTAGAGTAGATTTGAGTGTTGTGTTTTAGCAAGTTACATGACCAATTTCATATCTACATAATAATTTCTACATGGTATCAGAGCAGGATTCACAGTAGAGAAGAGATTTGAATGTTTTTATTGAAGGAGAATCGAATTTTCAAGATCAATTATTTAGATCTTGTATAATGGCTTTCTATGGGCTAAGACTCAATTTTCCCCTTGAGGGAAGCTCAAATTATGTTGCTTGGAAGGACCACATGGATGTAGTGTTGGAAGATAATGGGTTGAAGGAATTTATTGTTACTCATATCCAAAAATTGACAGTAGTTGATACTCAGAATCTGGTAGAAAGGAAGAAGTGTGTAACGAAGGTAACGAGGATCATATTGGAGGGAGTATGAGACCATATTGTCTCAAATCTCCATGGGAAAGAGACTTCATATGCAATGTGGAAAGCATTGACAAATTTGTTCCAGAACAGTAGTGACCACGCGGACACTCAAGGACAAGCTTTGAAATATCAAGATAAAGAAGATCGACACCATCTTGTAGTGCCTGAGTAGGTTCACACAATGTCATGATGAACATGGTAGTGTTGGGGTTACTGTTGTAGAAGACAATATGGTAAGCCTATCCCTTCTAGGCCTTCCCAAGAGCTAGCACAACTACCAAGATTTGGTAAATGGGAGGGAGAAACTAGCAAATTGGGAACCCCTATGGTATGATTTGGTATAGGAGGAGATAAGGAAAAATACTAGAGATGGGACTTCATCCAAAGGTGAGGGTGAAGAAAAATGTGCCTTGGATGGAAAGGAAAAGCAAAGGAAATGGAATAAATCCCAATCCAAAGGAGATTCTAGTCAACAGGGAAAGAAGAAAGACTTGTCCAAAATCAAGTGTTATCATTGTCATTAACTCAGGCACTATGCCACGAAGTTTCCACACAAGAAATAAAGAAAGAATACCTTGGGAGGAATGGTAGGTGAATCTTTGGCTTCATAATTCAAGTTGCACTTCACCCTCATTGCATATATGGCAAGCACATTGATGGGGAGTGTGTGGTATCTGGATAGTGGTGCCTCGTTCCACATGATGGGGAACAAATAATTTTTTAGTGACTTGGAGGAGAAAGATCTCTAGATTCACATCGAGATGGGAGATGATGGAAGGTATAGTGTGATTGGGATTGGTACAATCACCTTTTAGAGGGAGTCAGATTCCCCTCTTAGGCTCAAGGATGTGATGCTTGTCCCACGTCTAAAAAAGAACCTAATCTTCATTGCAATATTGGAATACCGTGGTTATGATGTGATATTCAAAAAAGGGAAAGCATTCCTAAGACACATCGCCAGGGGACAAGTGAAGGAGATCGAGGTTCGTATGAAGAACATTTAAAAACAAGATGTCGCAGATTGTGCTTCATTGAGCACAAAGGCAAAGAAGGTCCAGAGTCTAGATGTTAGTGAACTATGACATAAAATACTTAGCAAATTGCATCATGACACTTTGAAGAGTATGCAAAAAATTACATGGTCCTCCCAAAAGGAGCACTAGTATAGTAGGCTACATGCAAAGGGTGTACCTTGAGGAAGTACATAAAATCCACTTTCCATGATCAGGCCAAGGTGCATGAAATCCTTAAAAGGATCCACACTGATGTCTTTGGACCTTTCTCAATAGCCTCGACTACCAAGAACATGTATTATGTTATATTTGTAGATGATTTCTCATGGAAGTGATGGATCTACTTCATGCAAAAGAAATACCACACATTATCCAAGTTTGTTGAATTCAAAACACTTCTTGAGAAAGAAACTAGCAAGAAGGTGAAGGCTCTTAGGAGCAATAATGGAGGTGAGTACATGTCAAATGAGTTTAAAATTTATTGTCAAGGGAAGGAATTTGATGGTAGTTAACAACGCCCCACAACCCATAGTAGAATGGGGTAGTAGAGAGGAAGAAAAAAAGTGTTGTGGGAGCAGCAAAGGTGATGTTGCATGATCAAGTCCTACCACTTCAATTATGGGCTGAAGCATGCAAAACAACGGTCTATCTATAGAACAAGAGTCCTCATTGGATTCTTGGCATGGATACACTAGAGGAAGATTTTTTGGGAAAGAAGCTGATGTGTCACACTTGAGGATTTTTGTAGCATCATTTTATTGTCGTGTCTCCAAAGAATCAAGGAAGAATTTAGAGCTAATAGCAGGGTTGGGGATATTTTTGGGGTGCATAGAAACTCCTTAAAACTACCATATGTACTTTCCATCCTTTAGAATGACAGTTGTGCTAAGGGATGTGAAGTTAGATGAGGAGAAGGCAATGAGGTGTTCTCTTGAGAGGGAGATTCAATTGTAGCCTAATCAAGAGATTTTGGCTCTAGTGGAAGAACCTCAGGAAGTTGTGGAGTAGCCAGAAGTAGAGGAGAATAAAGTGGAGACAACCACTCAAGTAGATACATATAGAGAAGGAAGGAAACAAACCGCAAAAGCTGACAAATTATTGCATGATGCTAAAGAGAATGTGGGGGCACCTAGTTCATAGCGCAGGCAGAGGAGGTCATCATCTCGATACACTAGCTACATGGATCTAATGATTGAGCTTGTATAGACTGAGCCAACCTCATTCGAGGAAGCTGTATAGAAACATGTATAGGTTGATGTTATGGTAGAGGAATATGATTCCATTGTCAGAAACAATGTTCGAGAAGTGGTTAAATGACCAAAACATAAATTAGTGGTAGGTTTGAGATGGCTTTAAAAGGTAAAGCATGTAGTATATGGAAAAATTGAGAAATACAAGGCTATAATTGTGGCCAAGGGGTTCTCTCAAGTTGAGGGATTCGACTATGAGGATGCCTTTTCTGCAGCAGCAAGGTACTCATCCATCATATCAATTCTACCACTGGCAGCAAAGATGGGGTGGAAGATCCACCATATGGATGTGAAGATAACATTACTCAATGGAGTTATTGAGGAATAGGTGTACATTGAGAAATTGGAAGGTTTTGACATCGTTTACAGAGAGTTGCATGTGTGCAAACTCAAGCGAGCATTATATGGACTCAAGCAAGCACCCTGTGCTTGGTACACCAAGATTGAAAACTATCTCACTGGGTTGGGCTTCACCAAAAGTGAGGTAGATGAAAACCTTTATCATATTATGGTAGAAGGTAAATTATTTATTATTTTTTCTATTTGTCGATGATTTAATTTTAACCGGTGATGAGAAGTTGATAAGATCTTACAAGGAGGACATTGCAAGAGAATTTGGAATGAAATACATGGGACTCATGCACTATTTGCTCAATTTGGAATTATGGAAAGGATATGGAGAAATATTTGTCTCTCAAGGAAAGTATGCCAATGAGATACTGAATAAGTTCCACATGGAGAGTAGAAAACCCATGGAGACTCCTCTAGTAGGGAATTGGAGGAAATAGGATGCCACTTTATGTGTGGAAGTGGAAGATATAATCTATCGCTAGGTTGTGGGTTCACTAATGTATTTGGAGAACACACGACCATATGCGTGCTATGTAGACAACCAACTTAGTCAAACTATTGTTAGGCCAACCAAACTATATTGGAAGGAAACAAAGCATGTGTTGCAGTACTTTAGAGGCACCAACTAGTTTGGGCTATGGTACAAATGGGCAGAGGGAGTGAGGCTTCAAGGATACATAGATGCATATTGGGAGAGGAGTCTACTAGACTGGAAGAGCAAATCAATATGAATTTTTAGTGTTGGGTCTGCAACAGTTTCCTGATATAGATGGAAGAAAATATCAATGGTACTCAGCTCATCAGAAGCATAATACATGGCTTCTAGTCAAGTATCATGTGAGGCGATCTGCGTGAGAAAGATTCTTGTTGGGTTATTTGGTCAGATGATGGATCCTACTATGATTTACTGTGATAATCAGAGTTTTATCAAAGTATCTGAAAATCCTATATTTCATGATTGGTCCAAGCATATTGATATCGGGGTAACTAATAATCCCTTTCTTACTAAGAGGGAGTATTGAAAATTCAACAATAAAATCTCAATTTGACTTTTCCTTGGCCAATCTAGAGAGAATTTGAATTTTTATTTCAACAGAAATATTGAAAGTAGTTAAATGAGGTGACATGGAACTTGTCACTCAGTTAATTTAGTTTATTCGATTTGTAGAATCTTGAGTTATGTATAGTATGATTGATTGCTAATTTCTAGCAATATGTTTCAGTTAAATTTAGTTATTGTCAGTTAAAATAGTTCCAACTTTTAGAGGAACTAGTGGAAGGTCCAGTACGGGGTGTGACTTCAGTCAAAACCAATGATCATTTAGTTAACTAATCAATCAACCCAAAATAATTGATGCATGTAGAGAAATCAAGTTACCTAGTTGAGATAGAGGTTCAAGGCCAATGTACTATCAGTTGTAGACTATTTCAAGTTGTACAGGTGGTGCATGCAATTAGAGGATAAGCCTAAAGGACTATGAAATGCCAATTGAGGAATTTCCTAATTAATGAGGGCCTAATTCCTCAAAGAACAATGCAAGGAAATATGAGCTTATAGGGCTTTGAAATTGGTGAAGTGTCAGCTAGAGTCAGTTAGTCAGGAAAATGGATAGACTATACAGTTGCAAGTAGTGCTTAGGCTTGAGAAAGGATTGTAATTCATCTCCAATCTTTGATTAATGCAATACAGATAGAAAGGGGTTTTATGCAGTTGCTTTCCCCTAGATAAATATATGTGTATGCGTGAGAAATATTCGTGAATGTTTATGATTTATGTTCTCAATCGTGAATTAATTTCCACCATTAGGGGATTTTTGAGGCCTAAAGTGGGTCTCCTAAGAAAAATGTACAACCAAAATATACTTTGTAAGAACCAATAGGATTGAAGATGATGATGTCAACCATGGGGGATGATTCATCATTTTTGGAGGAAAAAAGTAGAAATATGAAAAAATAATAAAATAATAAAAGTGCCTTTTCAATTCATATTTTCAACTTATCTCCCTAAGGTTTTACTCAAATTTCAAGTGGGAGTGCTCATTGGATGCAAAATTTAATTCCTCATCCAAGGAGTACCCATATTGCATACTTTCAATGGACCCTACTACACGAAAAATGAGAAATACATGAAAAAACATTATTGCAATCACACTTTTCATGTATTTCTTATTTTTCGTGTAGCAGACTCCATCAAAAGTATGCGACATGGTTACTCCCTTGATGATGAATCAAATTATGAATCCAACGACTGTTTGCACTTGAAATGTGAGTAAACCCATATGGAGATAAATTGAAAATATGAGTTAAAAAAATAGTTTTATCCTTTTAAAATTTGATGATGTAATCTAATCTTATTTTATTAATTCCACTATTATTTTATAATTTCCTTAGGAGGCCCAGTTTCGACCTCAAAGATCCCCTAATGAGATGAGTAGAGTAGATTTGAGTCTTGTGTTTTAGTAAATTACATAAGCAGTTTCAGATCTACACAATAATTTATACACCGAGTTCGACACAATTCCTGCCATAGGTGAAGAATCCACACTAGCCTCATGAGTGGTCTGAGGCCATAAAATGACACAATGTGTTTCTGATAGCCTTAAACACTGAAGAATTCCATAGATGGGCCAACAATTTCAGGAGTCGAACCCAAATGGGTAGCTTTGTGATCACAATTGTGGAGGGGTCAAAATATGGGAACCAAGGGGCTAGGAAGAAACCAAAGTTTCCCCAAAACTAGGGCCACTTGGAAAGAGCATTCTGATAGTTCGTGTCATTACAAAAATGATGATGAAGAAACCCTTGGAATATAATAGGACCCTACATGCCTTGGTCCAAGTTGAATGGATCCATTGGTAAAGGTCTGTTGTACATGGCCATAGCTTATTGAAATCGTGGATGCAACCATTACCTTCCAACAACTCATAGATTCCATCCATATCTAGATGAGTAATTTCAAATGAATGGACATCCTTAGTCATGTCTACAATAAAAGGACTTGGAGCATCCTAGGCTTGAGCCGCCTTTCCTGAGGGCAGGGGATGCTCTTGAGGTGACATCGCACTTTGGGGAAATTGGGTTCAGACAACATCTTTGTGAGAAGGCTTGGGAAGAGGAAGGATTTCCCAAATCTCCCCCATGCAGTCAAAGGCTAAGAAAAATGTGACATCCCTACATATATTATAAACAAATAGAGGAGAGAAATATTCCATTTGCTTACCTTTGAAAATAAGGCATTGTAATCCGAAGGGTAATCTTATTATGAGTTTCAACGATAGATTGAGGTATTTTACCAGATCCATAGATCTAGCCCAAAGAATCATTAAATGCCTTGAAATCAATATGATCAAGATTTAAAAAGGGATCTGAAGAACTAATGTCGTTATAGGATCAACCTTCTCACTGGTGGCTTCCCTAGCAGCGATCTGCTTGAGAACCCCAAATAAACCCTCACGGCAAGTTTTCTCTTTCAAAACTTGGTCACCCATGGGCTTCGATGTCAAAAATTGCTTGGAACACATGACAGATACATCCTGGACAAAAAGCATTCTGCAAGAAAAGAATTTCGGCTTTTCAAATCTAGATTGTCTCATCTTATGCATATTACGCAGATGGAGGAGTGTCAAATATTGCCTTTGCCAAAACAAAACTTGGAGACCATAACATGAGTTCTTACCCGCATGGAGAGCAGGTCAGTATCAAAAGCAGTCGACCCAAAAGCGTAAGAGGCGGATATTCAATCTGCCGAGGGATTCGCTGTTCAAATAAACCCTTTACAACTGCTCTGTTGGATGGTTTGATTGCTACTGGTTTCTGGTTCAGAAGCACTAACTGGTTTAGATTTTTTATGAAAAAAACAATTGTGAAATAAAAAAGGTAGGGTCTGAAATTCAGCCAACCTTCAGCCAACCTTCGGCCAACCTTCAGCTAACCTTCAGCCAACCTTGATCCTTCAGCCAGCATTGAGCCATCAACCAGCCTTCGGCCTTCCAGCCTTCAGCCTTCAGCGAGCCTTCGGCCAGCCTTGAAGGGGTCCCCCATCACCCCCACCTTCCGACCAACAACCAAACATCCCCTAGGCCACCAAACTTGGAGACCATAACCCTTGTTATAGGAACATGCCTTACTACCTTCAGAGTCCATACCATGGTGATGGAAACATTTCTTAACTTTTTAACATCCCTTCGATTGCAAAATATTTTCACAAAACCCTTAAATTTATTATCACAAAACTTGTTGGCATATAAGTTGCTTGGTTAACCTAGGTGAGAGCGATTTTCCACGTGCCCTTCCCAAGAGTCGACCTCTTTGCGCCACACCAGTAGGACATGCTTCTTTACGCCACACCAGTAGGACATGCTTCACGCAAGGTCCACACCGTCATATCTCTTCCCTTCTTAAAGGGTTATGTCACCAGGAACCTGGAAATTTGATAAGTTTTCCAAATGGATTTTCTTTAGATATTTTCAGGTATTAAGTAATTGATATGATTTGCAAGTGCCCATACAATAGGAAACGCATGTTGTGCAACATTCAACTCTAAGTTCATGGGACTAAAGCCAGATCGATATCCTACTCATGAAATAGTGTTTCTAACATCGCTTCAATAAATTTTCTCTTGGGGTTTGTTTTCTGTTGTTTATTTATTAATATGCACTTATTTACGTATTTATAGAATACTTCATTCTTAGTTTTTTAATGAGTTTTGTTATGTCTTTTTGCATTTGTTCGTTGTTGTTTTGAACTTATTATTTACTTTATTTACTTTTGGTTCTTTCCTCACCTTCTATCTTTTATTGTTTTTTTTTCTCTTTATTATTTTAATTATATTTTGTTTTGCATTTTTGCAATTATTTTTATTTTATGTTTATTATTTATTTTATTTGGTTTTGTTTGTTTCCTCACCTTATATTTAGTTTATCCTTTGTTTTTCTTTATTATTGATTTTTTTTAAAAACTTCTTATAATATCTAATTTTATTTCCCAAATATATATATAATATAGGATTATTTATTTTACTTGTTTTTATTATTTTTTCAAATATTTATTTTATTTTTGATAATTATATATATATATACACACATTTATTAATGCATTATCCATTCTTAATATTATTGTTGGTTTCCTTTTTCACTTTTCTCAATTTCTATTTCTTGTTTTTCTTTTATTATTATTTAATTTTGGTTTTTTCTTTTTTTCTTTATTTATCACTTTTCTTTCTAATATTTCTGTTGAGTTAAACTCTTTTAATTTCTATTATATAATAATAATTTATTAGTTATTAGACATTACAATAAGCAAATATTTAATAAATAATGAAATATTGTTAATGTATTATCGTTATGTTTTAACCGTGAGTAATTATTTCTATTTATCTCTCTTCATTATTTAATTACTTGCTCAGATCAAACTCTCCATCTCTGATGATGAACCACATTGGGTGGTCCGGAACATGTCGACTAAGCATTTAAAAATGTGATTGTTTCAAAAATCAATTCTTGAGAAAATATGAATCACAAAAGCCTTAATTTAAAAAGTATTTGACTCTTTGGATGATGTTTTTGAATATACTTGGATGGATTTTTTCAAAGTGGTGATTCTTCCTTTTCTTCTTCCTCTTGTTCTTCACATTCCTTTTCTTC
Source organism: Pinus taeda (assembly GCA_000404065.3). Classification (NCBI taxonomy): domain Eukaryota; kingdom Viridiplantae; phylum Streptophyta; class Pinopsida; order Pinales; family Pinaceae; genus Pinus; species Pinus taeda. Next base: position 165,213 of record APFE031287466.1, on the reverse strand, counting down.
TTCCTATTTCAATTCTTCATTTTCTTGTAGCTAAGGTTGAGGTAGTGGTTCATCTATTTCTACATCAATTATTTTAAATAATTTACATAATATTTTGTTGTGACATTTGTAGCCCTTGTTCTTGTATGCATATTCAAGAAAAATTCCTTCAATTGTTCTTGAAACAAATTTTCCCAAATCATCTTCATTTATCTTCATGTAGCATTTTCTTCCAAATACCTTTAAGCTTTGATTGTATCTAGCATGCCCTTTAATAATTTATAAGGTGTCTATGTGTTGTTTACTCTGATTTGTGCCATATTCAAAATGTTGACATTGTGTACACTTCTTCTCCCTAAAATTTATCAACTAGATTGGATTCATTGAGCATTATTCTCACCATTTCTTCCATTGTTTTATTCTTTCTTTCATCAACTACATTTTGTTGTGGTGTCCTAACAACAAATAATTGTCTTCTAATCCCATGATTTTCACAAAATTCATTAAATTCATTAGAGGTAAACTCACCTCCTTTGTTTGATCTCAAACATTTTATTTTCAGATAGTAATTTTTTCAAAAAGAGCATTAAAGTTTTAAATCTTTCAATGCCTCAATTTTTTCTCTAATAAATGATACCCAAGCCATTCTTGTGTAAGCATCAATGAAAAACATAAATGTTTCCAACCTTCTAAAGTTTGTGTCATGGTTGTGTTAGAAAATTATATATTACAGAGCAATGGAACACATAAAATATTGCAGAAATATAAACATAGAAAATGCATAAAACAAGAGAGACATAGATATTTGTGGTTCACCCAGTTTGGGCTATGTCCACGGAGAAACAACCAGTCCTTCTTTTTCTATTATCCAGCAAATTGAAGAGATACAACCTACAACAGATCCACTATAGCTCCCTCTTCACTCTCAATCTCCTCTCTCTTCCTTAATCATAATACAGATCTTCATAAACGCAATACAATTCCCTCATATATAGTGAGGGGTTTCCTTTTAGGGCAAAAAACCCTAAACTAAACATAACTTCTACTGTCAAATCATCTTCCTAATGAACGACCCAAATTGACTAGAAATTACTATACTTTTACAAGGAAATTTTACATCTGTTTTTAGCTTCAGGGGACCACTGGTCCCCAGACCCACCCAGCAGGGGAGATGGCCTTCCATGAACCCCTGTAGGGGGACAAGTCCCCCCCGCACACCCCCCCCCCCCAGCATGGATGGGGTGTACAATCTTCCTGGGATATACATCCGGATGAAACCTTTGAATATAGAAGATAATCAAGCTCCACTCCCAACAGGTTGGTTTGTAAAGGTTTGTATGAATGATTTGTAATGGGTTGTATGTGGGGTACTCTTTTGTTTTGAGGAAGACCTTGGTCTTCTTCCCATGCTAACATCACTTACAAATAGTATTATATGGTTTTTGACATTTTTTGCATATCTCTTACAACCTTTGCTTTGTTTATTTTGATCAGATTTCCAAAGTTGATATGTCCAAGCCTTCTATGCCATAAATTTCCACATCCATTTTACCTACAAAAAGACTTTTGTCCTCTTACTCCATCAAGAATATTCCCATTTATTGAAGTCATATTTTCCTTTACTACTAGTTTCCATATTTTTGTTTTTCTTATCTCATGTCCTTTAGAATGAAATGTCAGATCATATCCTTGATAAAAAAATTGACTAACACTTAGTATATTTTGTTTTATACCTTCAACATACAAAAAATTCTAAGCTTTTGTTTTTCCATCTTCAATACTTACCATGCATTTTCCATCTATCCTTGTTGATGCATTGTTTCCAAGTATTACTCTTCCTCGATTTTCTTCCTTTAGGTTAATAAATTTACTTTAATCTCTTATCATGTTCCTTGAGCATCCACTATCAACATACCATTTTATTTCTTTGTTTTGAGCATATAGTTCAATACCACATTATTCTTGAGTCTCCTGCTTCTTTTTCCATACCTTTGAGTGTTATTCCTTATGCTTGAATATGCCTTCTTCTTGTTTTAGCAGACTTATAGTGCTATTTGTACAATAACATGATTTGTGCCAATAATTATAGCACTTATAATATTAAATTTGATCTAAGAGAGGTTCAAATGAGTTATAATTTGTAACTGCATTTTTGTTCAGACTTCTAGGATTTCTCTTCCCCATAAACAATTTGTGAATTCTCATATATCTCTACAATTTATTTCCTTATGACCAAAATTATTACACATATAACAATAGCCCAAGAAGATATTTTGGTACTTGTAAGAAAATAACCTTCATTAGGAAATAGATCTTCTAATCCAATCTCGATTCAAGAAAGATTTAGGTCTTTGATGCTCCTTTACTATGTTTTTGAAGTTGATAGTAGGGTCATGTTTTTTCTAAGTTGCAACTTCATTCTTAGTGCTTCTTTCATCGCTAATAGAATTATTGAGTGCATCAACAAAGCTTTTAAATTTCTCTTCGCATTAATTTTCTATTGTCTTTATGCTTGATTACTCCTTGGAGTTCTCTTGACATATCTTGATTAAATGAGACCTCTTGTAGCTAGGAATTTAATACAACATTTCAATCCTTTTTACAAATTTCAAACTTTGGTTTAGATGGAAAATTGATTTCTCTAGTTCCTTTCATAAGGAAACAACTTCAACTTCTAAGTTCTCACAATTATTTTCCTTTTCTTTTAGCTAATTAGCAAAAATATCATTTATTCTTTTAGTTTATTCTAGTTCAATTTTTTAAAGAGTGATCATTTTTTCATCAAAATATTCATTCTCATATTTATACAATTGTTCTTACCATTGTTTCACCTTCTTTCTTGGATATTTTATTTCTTCCAAGGAACTTACAATTTCTCCTTCAAGATCTACCTCCCCTTCAACTTCTTCTTCAAAATCTATGTTTTCTCTTTAATCCTTTTGGTCAATTTCTTCATTATTCAGAGAAATGAACATGGGTTCTCCTCTTTCATTATCAAAAACATATTCATCACCTTTATCAGATAATTCACTATTCTATTTGGAATAGAGACCTTTTATTTTATATATCCTTTCCTTTTATGATTATGGAATTTATATTTATCCATATCTCCCTTTATCATCAACATCATTTAAATTTGCATAGGGACATTTTGATGCATAATGTCATATTCTACCACACTCAAAGAATTTGAAAGGAAATTTACCTTTGAATTCACTAGTCCCTCTTTTCAGATTTCTTACATTTTGAGCTTTTACTCATGTAATTCATGGATGGAAACTTCATGGGCCTTTTGACTTATTGTCTCTTGTGTTTCTTTGAATGCTACTTCCTTTGAACCAAACTTATCCTTCTCTATTGATATTTTGTATGTAGTGAGAATTTGTTAAAATTGGCAACTAGGGCCAAACTCCATGTGGGTCACTTTATTCTGACATGGATGATAATATTTTTCCTAGATTCCTCTCATTGAGAGGTGTAGGATTGATCTAAAGATCATTCGATTTCGATAAGTATTTATGGAGATATGAATTTATTATGATTATTGACAAATTATCAAAGTCGGCCAACAACTTATGTAGGCTTAGACGCCCAACAGACACATCTATTCACCTTCAACATTTGGATATAAATACAATATGACTCCTCAATTGGTCACTCACTTCTCGTCATATCCCTCTCTCTCCTATGCAAAAAAAGAGTCTCTTCTCTCTCTTGCGCAGAAAGGCTCTCTCTCTCACATGTGTGAAAGAAGGATGCAAATTTCTTGGACTGGTGAACGACGAAGTCTTAGACTGGTGCATGACGAAGTCTTGGATTCGTACATGATGAAGTCTTGGAATGTTGTGCGGCAAAGTCTTGGACTGGTGCATGGCGAAGTCTTTGACTGATGCGCGACGAAGTCTTAGATTGGTGCATGATGAAGTCTTGGGTTGGTGCACAGTGAAGTCTTGGACTAGTGCGCGGTGGCGTCTTGGACTGGTGCACAGTGAAGTCTTGGACCGGTGCATGGTGAATGACTCATCGGTGGAGACTTGTTGAGTTCGATCTAGGGTTTGGTGCTACTGATATAAATCAAATCTTTGTACTATTTCTCTTTGCTGAATTACTGAAGATAAAATAAGATTTGATCAAAGGGTTTCCTCATATTGGGGTTTGTCCCTGGCTAGCTGCCACATCTTGTGTCTCTTGTCTTGGCTTGTTTTTTGTTGATCATTTAAATTTTCTATCTGCACTTTACTTAATGTACATGTGATTGCTAATCTATGGATAATAATAAGAAATATAAGTAAACTGCTCTAAGCATAAAACATACCATAATTTAACATGGTACCAGAACTGAGGTGAAGACAAAGCCCAAGCAAGAGCAAGAGAAATCACCGAAGAGAAGGTTGGCAAGGCTATCTAAAAGAAATCATGGGGTCCTCAACACACTTCCCTGCTGAAGACAAACTCCATGAGAAGTTTGACTATCACGGATGGAATATTTCTCTCGATCTAACATTAGAAGAACAGGAAGTGTTGGACCATCTGAGAGGCAGAATTGTTGAGCCTCCATCAAATGCATCTGCTACTGCTAGGAAAAAATGGACCAAGGGAGAAGTCAAAGCAAAGAAGATCATTTGGGGCTCTATCGACAAATGCTTGGTGGCCTATGTTTCTGAGCTGAACACCTCCAAGGAAATCTACAATATACTAGTGAGTTTATTTAAAGTTAATGATGCACATCAAGTCTTGTTTCTTAGAAATAAGCTGAAGGAAATTAAGAAGGGAAAAGATCAAAGTGTGCAAGCATAATTCTTAAGAATCACTAAGATCAAGAACAATCTCCTATCTATTGGGGAAGTAATTCCTGATAGGGAAATGACACTCACCACTCTTGGAGGACTACCATCTGAATGGTATATATTCAGGACTACTCTTCTCAACAATAACGTAATTCCTGGATTTGAGGAATAATGACTAGATAAATTCAAGAATAAACAAGGATGGAAGAGAAAAAAATACCATACTTAAAGGTCATCCCTCTACCTTTTCTTCTCATACTAAAAGAAGAAACAATTCCGGGGCTAAATTCAAAGGAAAGGTTGGACCAAAGGGTGGAAGAAAAGGATGATGTTATAATTGCAATAAAATGGGACACTATGCAAGAGAGTGCCCTGATAAAAGGGACTCACACCGAGATGATAATCAAAATTCCTCTCAAAGAAATCAAAGGAATGGCAAGTCAAAATGCAAAGGTAAAAGAAGTGCTGAAAATCAAGGAAAAGGACAACCATTCAAGAAGGCAAGAAATTCTAGGTATGAATCTAACATTTTTTACAATAAGCAAGATGAATATTATCTACCAGCTGCTGTATCTACTACTGCTCCCCAAGACTCGCTGGGAAATTAGCTTATTGATAGTGGTGCCTCAAGGCACTTCATTGGTTACAAAGAAGCTCTCTATAATTTGGTAGACAAAGAAACCAACCTGGAAATTGTTCTTGGAGAAAATTCAGAATATCCCATGAAAGGTGTAGGAAATGTCACTCTTCAACTAAATCAGGGTAATATCATCCACTTACAAGATGTATTATATGTACTTGATCTCAAATAGAACCTGGTGTCCATTTCGGCAATGGAAGACAAAGGCTACAAGGTGGCTTTCAGTGATGGCAAGGTACAAGTATGGAAAAATAACTTTAAATATGCTTTTACTCTTAGGTTTGGAGTTGATTCATTATACCAGGTTGGAGGAAGTTCATTGGGTGTCATGACTTGTGACACATCTCTTCAGTCTGAATTATGGCATCGAAGGTTTGCTCACCTTTATTATAAAGCTCTACCTGATGTAAGAAAAATGGTAACTGGGATGCCTGAGTTCAGATTAGAGCAAGAAGGTGTATGTCCAAGATGTATGTGGAAGAACACCTGAATCCTATTGATCCTCCTCCACCTTAGCCCTCCTCTTCAAGGAAGAGGCCTTCATGGCTTAGGGGGACACTTGATGATGTTGAAGGACACACATCACCCCAAGGAACCTTTTGTGAAAGTAAGAAACCGAACAGGTATCAGGGATACCTAACCATCATGAGCACGATCATCCAAAATGGGCCTTCATCATTCACAGATGTTGTCAAGAATCAAGTATGGAAGGATTCTATGACCAAAGAATATGCATCTATTATGAAGAACGATGTCTAGGATGTAGTCCCCAGACCCCAGGACAAGGCCGTTGTCACTTCAAAATGGATTTACAAGATAAAGCACACAATTGATGGAAGTTTGGAAAAGTATACGGCTCATTTTGTCACTTGTGGCTTCTCCTATAAGGAAGGTATAGACTATGACGAGATATTTGCACCTGTTGCTTGATATACCACCATCCACTTGATCATAGCCCTTGCTGTTTCGCAAGGATGGAACCTACATCAGATGGATGTCAAGACTGCGTTCTTACATGGTTCAATGAAGGAAGAGGTTTATGTGGAGCAACCCAAAGGATTTGAGATTTATGAACGAGAATCTCATGTGTGTAGGTTGAAGAAGGCCCTCTATGGGCTAAAGCAAGCACCCTGAGCATGGTATGAGAGGATTGATAGCTACTTGATGAAGCTAGGATTCACTAGGAGTGAAGCCAACCCCACCCTTTACTTTAAGGTTATAGATGACAAGCCTCTCATACTAGTGCTATATGTTGACAACGTCTTTCTAATAGGTGTGGACCCTCTCATTCATGAATGTAAGAGGGAGATGGATTCTGAGTTCGAGATGAAAGACCTAGGAATTATGCACTATTTCCTAGGACTGGAAGTTTGGCAGAACTAGGGGAGATTTTCGTATCTCAAGGAATATGTGGTGAAGCTATTTGAGAGATTCGGCATGGTGGACTGCAAGCCCATAACCACCCCGATGGAGCTTGACTTCAAGAAGTTAAGTGGTAGTGCTATTGGACCTGTTTTACGAAATACCACCAAGTATCATCAACTCATTGGAGCATTGATGTTCCCAGTGAACTCCCTTCCAGATATATTCTTTGCAGTCAACACGCTGAGTCAACACATGGCTGAACCTCACCACATACATTGAATTAGTGCCAAGAATATGCTGAGATATCTTCGTGGCACAATTACTTATGGGTTAAGATACATTGCCGGAAATGTGAGACTACTTGGATATATCGATGCTGATTGGGTAGGCAATGTGGTGGACTGTAAGAGCACTTCCGGGTGTTGTTTCTCCTTGGGATCTGCTTCGATATCCTATATGATCAGGAAGCAAAAGTCTGTGGCTTTGAGCATCGCCAAGGCAGAGTACATTGCTGGTAGCATGGCCTCTTGTGAGGCAGTCTAGTTATGAAAGCTCTTCAGTGAGTTGTTTGGATTTACATTGGATACCATTGTGATCCTATGTGACAACCAGAGTGGGATTCATTTATCATAGAATCCCGTATTCCATTATTTCTCCAAGGATATCGATATCATGTACCACTATATTCATGACATGGTGCAGCGGGGAGCTATAAGGCTCCAACATATCAGTACAGATGAATAGGTTGCTGAAATTTTGAAAAAGCCCCTAGGAAAGGTTAAATTTTTAACTTTATGAGAATGGCTTGGAGTTGTTCAGAGACCCTCTTTTGAGGGTCAAGTATGATGTACTGAGCTCTGGGAGCTCCAAGGGGGCGTGGGGTACTTCTTGGAGCAACATATGACCATAGGGTAACTCACCATCTTCTATTGGTGCACTTTGTACAGGGTAAAAGTTTTAACCTTCCCCTGACACCCCATGGAAACTATGGAATAGGATGATTAGTTCTCTTGTGGGCCAGGATGATTCTTTCTCCATGGAGATTATGGAACATGATGATTCGTTCTCCTGTAGGCCAGGATGATTAGTTCTCCTATCAAGGCATCCTACCCATGCAGTCTGGGACTCATGGGAAGTACCTCTCATCTGATCAATGAGCAAGGAAATGAGGATAGGGACCTTATTCATGGCTGATAATATTTTTCCTAGATTCCTCTTATTGAGAGGTGTAGGATTGATCTAAAGATCATCCGATTCCGATAAGTATTTATGGAGATATGAATTTATTTTGATTATTGACAAATTATCAAAGTCGGCCAGCAACTTATGTAGGCTCAGAAGCCAAACAGACATATTTATTGACCTTCAACGTTTGGATATAAATATAGGATGAATCCTCCTCATTTGGTCACTCACTTCTCATCATATCTCTCTCTCTCCTACGCAGAAAAAGATTCTCTTCTCTCTCCTGTACAGAAAGGCTCTCTCTCTCACACGCGTGAAAAGAAGGACATAGATTTCTTGGACTGGTGCATGGCGAAGTCTTGGATTGGTGCACGATGAAGCCTTGGATTGGTGCACGATGAAGTCTTGGACTGATGTGCAGTGAAGTCTTGGACTGATGTGTAGTGAAGTCTTGGACTAGTGCACGACAAAGTCTTGGACTGATGCACGTCGAAGTGTTGGACTGATACACGATGAAGTCTTGGATTGGTGCATGGCGAAGTCTTGGACTGATGCGTGGCAAAGTCTTGGATTGGTACATGGTGAAGTCTTGGAGTGGTGCACAGTTGATGACTCACCGGTGGAGACTTGACGAGTTCGATCTAGGGTTTGGTGCTACTGATATAAATCAGATCTTTGTACTATTTCTTTCTGCTTAATTATTGAAGATAAAAGAAGATTTGATCAAATGGTTCCCCATATTGGGGCTTGTCCCTAGCTAGCCACCACATCTTGTGTCTCTTGTCTTGTCTTGTTTTCTGTTGATCGTTTAAATGTTCTATCTGCACTTAACTTAATGTACATGTGATTGCTAATCTATGGATAATAATAAAAAATATAAGTAAACTACTCTAAGCATAGAACATACCATAATTTAATAGAATTCCATGTAGAGTATCCATACTTGGTTTTTGAAGGTCTACCATTTCCCAAATGGTTGAGGCTTTTGGATTAAATCATGAGGGAACAAATATTAGTGCTTTGTGCACAATCATTGATTCCTAAATTGTTTCATGAAGACCTTTATAATATTAAAAATATCATCTAGACGAAGAAATAAGGATGCAACGTTTTCATATTTATCCATTTTCAAACTTTCAAACTATCCTTTATGAGTTTGAAGCTTTCATATTTTCATATTTTCATCCCCTTCATAATTACTCTGAATCTTGTCCCAAGTTTCTTTTGAAAATTTTCATTGCATTACTTTGAAAAACTCTGTATATGTTAGACCACTCATGATGTCATTCTTTTCTTTTCCATTGTTTGAGTATTTCTCTTTACCATCTAAATAAGTCGAAGGAATTGTTGGAACCTGATAACCATTCTAAATAGATATTCAAATGTCAGTAGCTAGAGACATAATATAGGTACTCATGCTTACCTTCCATAAGGCACAAAATTTTCTATCAGATAGAGGAGATTTCCTTGAGGAAGAACACTTATGACTGGACATGATCCCTTGTGATCTACCTTCTAGTGGTTAGTTTGTCTCTGAAGGAACCTGATCTAATGTCAATTATCGGAATTATGATTATACTAGGGGGTGAATATTTATTATGTCCAATTTATCAATTTATAAACAATTAAATACATCAATCACATATGCAACACATGAAAACACTAGATGTACATGGAAACCCTTAAAGGGAGAAAACCACAAAAATTATTTCTCTAAACATTTTTGTAGGCACCAAACTATTTTTACATAAATTTAATGGCACCAAAAATAAGGATAAACCCATTGTATTTACATGCACCAACTTGAAGGAGACATTTGTCCTCTAACTTACAAGAACCAACCTAAGGGAGACACCTATTCCCTGATTTTATAAGCATTGACCTGAAGGAGACACTAATGCCCTAATATATAATGGATTTATGTTTTGTTATTCTCATCTCTACATACATCTCTTTGCTTTGAACTTTATATCTCCACACACAACACTAACTCTAATATTCACAACTTTGTTCATTAGTCTCTACTCTATACTTATAGTTCTTTCAATGTACGTTGTACACTACAAGACTGATTTGTTGGAAGGATTAAAAATTTCTCCTCTCACTTATTGAACCAACCATCTTCACTTCAAAACTCAACCTCATTTTGTTCACCCATGATAGAAGCCTTTTACTCAACCATAGATTTCACTACATACCTTGCCACTCTATTTCAGACAAGTTCTATAAATATTACATGTCTTATTCAAACTTCATCTTTAGATTTATTTGTGTTTGAACCATATAATTTAGTCTTATTCACACTTCCTCTCTATCTCAGATCATCACAATATCACATCAAATCCATTATTTGTGACTTATATAGTGATGAATTTATAGTCAAGTTCTTGATCAAGTTGAAGCAACATAGAAGTGTGAACTAGTCATAAATTGATGCGGATGATACTAGTATTGAGCCCTTTTGGATTCAACATGGTGGCATGTAAGAAACCATGGGCCTTACAACTAATTTTAAACATAATTACATCCATGTGGCTCAATTGCAAAAGGATTAGATATCCAAATGCCCAGAATCCTAGAAGCTAACATTATACTTGAACATAACATATTAGGTGTTATATTAATTGATCTGAAAATGAGATCTTAGACTAATATTAAGGTATTACAGATTCATGTGCAGGATTTTCCTATATTACTTAGTGCAATGGATTGAAAAGATTGTGAATAATATAGACAATGAAGAAGTTATAAAAACATAATAGGTACATGCATAACACATCAAATAATCAAGGACTTCACCCAAAACTCTTAGGCTACATCTCCTGGTCCAGATTTCAGTGGTGACCTCTATGTTATGTCTTCAAGAGTAGAGTTTTTACAAATGTGAGCTCAAATTGAGTCTCAAAACAACAGGAATAAAACAATAGGGCTTTACTTGGATCCCCCAAGTCTTTTTGAGTATACAGGCTCTCCCTCTCATTCTCTGTCCTTGTTTTCTCTCTGTCCTAGCATTGCCTCCCCTGTCTCTGTCATTAAGTGGCTTTTAATCCAATCAGCATTTGTTTGTTCGTTTTTCCCTTCGGGCACTCTGTCTCCTGGCCTCTGTCTGCTCAAATCCCCTCTGAGCATTAAAAAAACATTGGTAAAAATCTTCAGGGATTGTGGCCACCTGTCTTGTAACAGAAGGAACCATTGGCACATTAAAAATCCCAAAACAGTCATTCTCTATTTACATAGAGAAATATACTTAAAACGCTATAAAATTTGTAAAAATACCTTTTATCGGACCTAAAATGTTATGGAATCTGCCCTAAACTCCATCGATTCTGCCTTTAAATCGCTATTGCAAATCGTTTAGCCATGGTTTTATTCTTATTTGGGTTTATAGTGAAAAACCCCAAATACATAGAAAACATGACAAAATGCTCCATATCAGACTTCAAATACTATAACATTGCATTCATAACTCTTTCGGGTCTGACCCTATTGCAAGTTGCATATTTCTTTTGGCTTCTGATCGCCCATTGCACTGATCAGCCTTATCAGCTATTGATGCATCGCATGGTCGTTGGCCTCTTGGCATCACCCCTTTATATAGTTACGATGTGATATTGCGATATTGAAATCGCATATCGCTAATCCCTCGGGCCACAGTTAAGTTCCTTTGTACATGCATATAAGCGATGCAATATAGCGCAGATAGATTTGGACCGTTGAATCTACGCACTTGATCGATGGTCCTCATCTAATCGCACTTGGTCGCCATCACAATTTCGATAAGGTTGTGCTTGATTAATTCCACCTGCCACTGTCGATTGCAATATGTCGATCAGATCTGGACCAGTGATCGGCCAGATCCGATGGCTCTTGTGTGTCACTCTTTTGACCTCTGATAGGCTCTATTTTCTAATGTTTCTTCATGTTTTTCTCTCCTGATAGTGTTTTCTGCCATTTTTTAAGGTTCACCCTTTGTGATAGTTTTTTATTTTTGAAGAGTTAGAGGGTTTTTAGTATCCATTTTGGATCACGCCTTCCCATTGAAAAGCTTCTAGATGACCAAAAGTTGGTTTTTAAGCATTGATCAAGTGAGGATACAACTTCCTCACTTGTCCAATCTCTATCCATCGTGCACTGCTTGGTTTTGAACCTTTGAGTCTCATTCAGAGGTACTCAACATCCCCTCTGCACATAGTTCTCACCTTTCTGTCTAGAACTGTGTCTTCCTGCAACTCATTGAGATATTCAAGCAACAGATTATCAATAGAAGGCTACTAACTTTGCTCTTCACGATCTTCAATCAATGAAGGTTCAAATAGTTTCTAGTTCTGTTCATTAATGACTTTATAGATGTGCATATAAGTTTAAAAATCAAGGCGAAAAGCATTTTCACCAATTTTCCTAAGTATCTTGAAAGGCCCATATCTTATTGGCTTTAGCTTCTTACCTTCACCTTGCATTTTGTCTTTGCTGATGTACAACCAGACTTGATCACCAACTTGGAAGCTATGCTCAATTCGACGCTTCTCATGCCTTGCCCTATACTTGGCCTGACTTCTTTCCAGTTGTTCCTGCACTACCTGGTGAATTCCTTGGATCTGTTCAATGAACTTGGTTGCTTTTTCCACGTCACTGTGTCCATCAAGTTCTATGTCTTTACCAAAGACAAAATCCAAGGGAGACTTTGGTGTAAAACCAAAACAAGTCTCAAAATGAGATCTTTGGATAGAAGAGTGCTTGGCACGGTTGTAAGCATGTAACACATAACACAAATGTTCATCCCAAAGCTTGGGATGCTTACTGCAATAGCCCCTGAGCAACTAGATCACTGTCTTGTTGACCACCTCTGTTTGGCCATCTGTTTGTGGATGAGATGTTGCTCTTCTTCAATCTGGTGTCCATCAATTCCCACAGACTTGACCAAAACTTCCCAACAAATTGGTAATCTCGATTAGATACAATGGAAGTGGGTAACCCAAAATGAACCCATACATGTTAAAAGAACAACTTTACTATTTGTTCAGATGTAATCTACTTGTTACAAGGTATTAAAATACACATTTTTCCGAACTTGTCCACAATAACATATAAATAATCATGACCTTTTCTAGATTTTGGTAATCCCCCAACAAAGTCCATGGAAACACTTTCCCAAGGACGAGAAGGAATTGGAAGTGGAGTGTACAAGCCTAATTTTCTATTACTGGGCTTTCTTTTAGCACACATAGTACACCCTTTAATATATCTAGAAACTATTTCATGCATTTTTGGCCAATAATAGAACCTTTGCATCTTTGCAACTGTTTTACTTACACCAAAATGACCTGATATAAGAGAAGTATGCGCTTCTTGGATTATGTCAACTCTTTCAATTTGTGGAATGCATAACTTTCCTAAATGATACAAGAGTTGGTCCTTAACATAATAATGTTGGCATTATGATACATATGTTGTACTTGATGGCAACCCACTCATCTCAGATGATAAATTATAGTGCAGCAAAGTTATTTTCTGGTTCCACAGGTCTCCCGCACAAAAGGTGTGAACCAAAAGTTCACGCACTTTCATGCAGAGAAAAGTTCCTTTCATGCAGAGAAAAGCTCACGCACTTTCATGCAGAGAAAAGCGCACACACATGGGAAATCTTATGGTTGGTTCATGGTATTTATTCCTTGGTATTTGAACCTATGGTTTTGGGCCATGGTATCTCATCATAAGTGTTGATCCCAAGTATTGGGTCCATGGTATTGAATTTTTATGGTTTTTGGTCCATGGTATTGTGAAAGGCCTAAGGCTATAAAAGGGGAAGGAGATCATTTGGCAAGGCATCTTCTGAATTATTGAATATCTGATAAAGTGCTAGATCTGGAATACTGTGATTGGGTTATGATGCAGATCTGGATCTGAATGAAGAAGGAACCTGAGCACAAGGAGAAGGATAAGTTCTATTGATGGGTAAAAATCTTAAGGCTGGAATAGTGTCTGAAAATTTATGAAACGTGGTCCCTGGAAGGAAGAGAAGGTTGTAGTCTTCTGCAGGTAGCAGCCTGCGTACTAGTATATCAACTAGTACAAGAACTAAGGGGGTTGTAGCTCCCTTCCAGGAGAAGCTGGAAAACAAGAGAGGGTTGCAGCTCTCTGCAGGTAGCAGCCTGCGTACTGGTAAAGGACTGCACCAGTACAGAATCATTGTAAAAAGAAGTTTCTAATTGAAAAGATAGAGACACATTGCAGCAGGTGGTTTTCAGCCACATTGGGTTTCCACCTTATATCTTGTGTTCTTGTATGTGATTGTCTTCTGCTCTATTTTCTAATTCCTGGTTACTGTTTATATGATCCTGATGCACAGATTAATGTTCAACATCTATAGAATATTTTAAATTATAAGTCTGTATGGTATACGCGGGTTTCCTTATCTGTAGTTGCATATATACGCAATTTTCTCTAACTGAAGTAGTGTATATGTTCTGGGTTTGAAAAAGAAAATAATTGACCAGATAATACTGATTCACCCCCCCCTCTCATTATTATTTCCAACAAATATTATGGCCCATTCAAATATATGTGCAACAAGCTAGTCAAAAGTGGGATGAGAGCAGTTCATATCATCTTTGTAGAATATGAAATGGCTTGTTTACACCATCTGATAAGCCAACGTAATTATGAATAAAAACACATTAAAAAAATAATTAACAAATAAAACACAGTTATTGTGTGAGTTCAAACGCAATGTAAATCTCATATTCAATTAAACCATTAACTACATTATTATATAGTAAAATTATTACTAATATGATTATAAATCAACTATCTAATCTAAAACAAATCTACTGAAACTACCAATCTTGTGAAAGCTAATTTCCAACACTCACCACCCTAATAATTTTCTACCCTAATTTTGCACAGAGAGTGTTATCACTCAGGTTGTTCCCTGCTTCCTATAGGGAATACGGCCGAGGTAACCACTAACCAGTCTTTTAGTTATAGGTCCTAGCCTACCTGCAACCAGAGAGGGCTCTCTCTTTATAATTTAGCATTGTTGTGGGTGATTTTAGGCTATTTATGGTGCACTGATTTCGTTTTAGATTTGGTTGGTTGGTGAATTCAAATAGAGCTGGTGTGTAGATTACAGGGCAGTCTTAACCATTGGGCAATGGAGTTCATGAATGTGTACTGCTGAAATATTTCTTTGAGGGAAGAGTATTGCTGCAAAGCCAGATAGGCATCTGTGGAAAAATTATTCAAGTTTGGGTTATGGAGGGATGAAATTAGTGAGTGAAAGGCAGTTAAGAATCTTTCACTATGCTAATAGGGGGAGAAAGTGGGAGTATTGTTTAAGAGCAGTTAAGAATTCCTAAACAGTATTCTTAGTGAGAGAATCAGTTTAAATATGAGCAATTAAGAATTCATATCCATGGCTAATTCTCAAGAAAACATATTAGAAACAAAGATTGAGCAGAGGGTGTATTTAAACAAGTCCTAAGCTATTCTTTTTCCCTGTTGCTATGATCATGAAACATATGTGAATTTTTGCATACATAGAAATACAAAACATAGTTCAGAGTAACGTATTGTTCCATTAAACGACACAGGAATTCTGCAGCATAACACAGTCCTTCATTTCCACCTTCAGAGAGTACAGGAACTAGGAACTTCACCAGCAATTTATATTAGCGAACAGGTCTGAGATATACAATGCAGCTCTTCAGAGAGAGATTCACAACAACTGACCCCCAATACGTTCTATGGGAGGATATATATACAAAAATAGGAGATAAAATATCTAGATGATGAGTCATTGTGCAATAAATTACATCACCAACTCCCTTACAGAAATAAATTAAAGAAATAATTGCATCAGCTAATATTGGTATGGCAGCTGTCTTTTTGTCAGACAAATTTTGACTTTTTGGATCAACTAAATTGGCTGTAGCTGCGTCTTTAATCTGTGTTCGCTGAGCATGTTGTCTTAGTGCTTTGCTGAGTCACTGCCTTGATGCTTTCTGTAGTACCTGTGTGCTTGATTCTTTGCTGACTTGTACTGTGACTGGGACCATGAAGGTGACAAAAGGAAGAGTAGACCAAAATTATCTGGGCAATACTTCCAGCATTGCTTGCCACCAATCAGCTGGAGGAAGCTGATGTCTCCTTACCTTTATGAGGGTTTCATCTGCTTCAGTATATCTATAGAAATTCGGAGGCACTTCAAACAGATGATTAATCTCATGCTCAATAAAAAATAAATTTTCCAATTTATCATACAGAGATTTCCGAGAGGGAGGTCCTGCTTCTTCTGTGGAGCTGGTAGATGCTGTAATCTGATTTTCAACATAATTGTTGATCCTGGTGGTGTACTGCTCACAGGACAACAATTTTCCAGTACCAGTCACTAGGTTGGGTAATCCTCTGCTTTGTAATGCTGTTATTTTTGTCCTGAAATCATTTACCTCTGTCTGCATCTCCTGACATTTCCTTTCTAGAGTCTGTGTGAAATTTCTCAATGTCAGCACTTTCTTTGCTGTCAGAATTGTGTCTGTTCGACTGTGTCTGTTCGACTGTGTATGTCTAGTGCTGCCAATTCTTCCTTGGTGTGAGTGTTAAGGAAATGAATCATCTTGTTGGCCTGTTCAGGCATAATCCCCAATGCTGCTCTTGCCTTCTGAATTTCGAATTGAGCCATGCCTATTAACTCAATTTGCTCATGTATAGCCTGTATTGATCTCCATTGATCATTAATTGATTGGCCAATTTTGGGCCACAAAATATTTTTGATCTCAGCCAGAGTTTTGTCTAGAGATAGTTCTTTTTCTAAGGCCTTCACTCTGGTCTCTAGGGCTTTTATTTCCCTTTGTTTCTCGGCCACTGTCATTTTAGACTTGTCATAACTGGCCTCTAGTTTGGCCAACTTTTCTTTGGCCTCCTTTACTTCTGTCACTTGAATTTCAAGCTCCTTGACAACTTTCATTAGGTCCTCCATACTCATATTGGATTATGTTGCTGCTGTTGTTGCTGCTGTAGCATCTGTGGTTGATGTAGCTATTGTAGGTGCTGGAATGGTAGGAGGGGCTGCTGCTGTTTGTGTATGAGGAGCAGGGTCAAGAGTTGTAGATGTTTGAGGGGGTTGGGAGGTTGACTCCCCTTGCTTGTCTTGCAAGGCCTTTTCGAATTCTGCCTCCATCTGTAGTATTCTTTGATTCATCTTTAGAAGTAGATCCATGGTCTCATCAACCTGTTTTTCTTGTACAAGTTCTGTTGTTTGAGGGTGTATGGTTGCAGGCAGCTTTGCCTGCTTTTTGAGTGTAGCAATGTCATCCTCCTTTTTCTTCATAAGGGCCTTGATACCCTTTGGATCCTTAGGATCATGTCCTAGATCAATAATTATGTCCTCCAGTGTTTTTATTCGGTTGTCCTTGGCAGTGGAAGACATCCTTTCCAAATCCAATTGTGTATTTGTATTTTTTAGTGATTCTTTTAACTGATGGGCCTACATGGCCTTGTCTGCAAGTGTGGCATAGACCATTTCCCCTGTTTGCTTGTGCAGTTCAATTTGATCCATGGGATGTATGTCCTTGGAGAGGACTTCCATTTTTGTCTTTATGTAGTCTGCAGATGATTTGGGATGTGGGACTTTAGGCTTGAGATGAGTAAAAATCATCTTGTCCTCCTTGATATCATAAGCTGACATCAATCTTTGTTGCTTGGAGGCTGTTGTTTTCAAGAATTGATCATAAAGTTGTATTCTTAATAGTTCATTTTGTGCCTTGATTTCCATAAAAGTTCCTTTGATACCAGCTGGCTGCTTGCCCTGTTGCCTGGAAGAAGACACCTCTGTACTATGATGCATACCCTGTTCCTGTTGGAATGAGCTGGTAGCAGTCTACTGGCTGGACTCTCTTTCTCTGTTCTGGATCTGTATCCTTTCTTCACTGATTTCCTCTTCAGCCTGAGGGTCAATTCTTTGCCTCTTGGCTTCTGGTTGCTGTGTTGACCCACTTAGAGGTGTGGCCTCTTCTCTATCTCGTTTCTTACCTCTTTCCTCATTAAGAGGAGTTTGCAAGACTGAAATTTGCGATGTTTCAGTCTAATGTAGAGGGGCTTGCCCTTGAATCTAATCTTTGGAAGTGGTGGGTTGTTCTGTCTCTGTCTCCTGCTGTGCATCCATCACTTCTTTTCCCTTTGTTGTAGTTGTTGTTGTTGTTGTAGGTACTTGCTGGGCAGTCTGTACAGCTGCAGCCGTGGAGGTGCCTTCCCCAACTTGGAGTGGCAGCTTGAATGTCACCTGGTTTTTACGATGCCGAGGGTGTTGAGATGGAATAATGGTGAGTAATTGACTTGAATTTGCAGGTGGTAGCAGCTCGAACGGTCAAATTCCAGGTTTGGCGGCAAATCTTCATGAACAACATGCACAGCGCTCCGGAAACAAGTGATGAAAATGATATAAAACGATCGTTTTTTCGTTGTTTTATGTAAATTCGGGCCTTTTGGAAATTTTGGCGCATTTTGGCGATGATGTCAGCATGACATCATTGGCGGGTCCCGGGTACGGCATGATGACGTGGACCTCTGACAGGGGGGTGAGGTGGCACAGGACATGGCGGCATGACGTGGACCCGGGCGGCTCAGGTGGAAGTATGACGGAGGCAGTGCGCGGACGTAGGCAGTGACATCAGGGCTGACGTGGTGCTGACATCGGGGCGGAGGGCGGTATCCGATATTCTCCCCACACCACATTTCGTTATGAGCGGTATCGGGGGAGGGGCCTCCGAACACCCTGGGAAGGCGATGCGTGGTGGGGGTACGGCGGCAAAACCGCCAATCCCCCGGACGCTAAACCTCTGTCGCCTTGTGGGTGAAAATGATCACCCACCCTTGGATCTGGGGGGCCGATGATCAGACGGTTGGCGGGGGTTACGGGGCGAAGAGAAGTTAATAGTGGAGCCCGCTCATTAAAAAATATTAAAAATAAAGGTGGGGGGTGGGTTTGAACTTTGGTTTGCAGGGCTTTTATGTAAACACGCCCGTTTTGTGTTTATTTGACATATAAACAAACGTTTAAACATTTAGCGCGGGAAGGGTAAAGATGGGGTTTATGAGCGGGGAGACTATGGTAACTGATTTTTACCCAAGGGTTTAATCACAACACATAGTCTAGGGTGGTGGTGATCCAGATTTAAACAGGAACGCAATAGATTACAGAGATAACCATAAATACAGAGATGCGATAACCATAAATAAAGAGATGCAGCGGAAATAATACTTCATTTCATTAATGGAAAATACCGAAATATGCTTACAACCAGAATTGGAAATAAATCAGCTAGGGCGATGGTAGCTTATCTCTGAGAAGAGATGTGCGGCTACATGCC
>APFE031287466.1:101861-142668 GCA_000404065.3 Pinus taeda | reverse complement strand
ATTTCCCGGGGTCGTAACTTTGGCATACGATCTCCGTTTGACACGTACAATAGCTCATTAGAAAGATCTATTCGAGCAATATCATTGTTGGAATGGGCAACATCGGTCCATGGGATGGACCCATGTTGCCCCCGGATTCCCCAAAAAACGTCGTTTAGGGCCTCAAAACGGCTCCGGAAGTTCAGGACGCGAAAAACTGCTAAAAATAGTAAGTTGTGCTACAATTAAGGAAACTGAAAATGCTGAGAAAGACGATGGTGGGGGTCCAGGTGGACTTGGTAGGTGGCCACCAATATCCACCTGGATCAGGTGGAGGGTTAATACTAGTCCCGGATGGACTAAATATTCCCCATACTGACTTATATATAGCTATATTGCTATGGGGTGGGGTATTTAATAGCTCTTTTGGGATTTTATATAGTTTTTATAGAACTAGGGAAGGGGAGCACTGTTTTAAGGAGTTAGATAATAAGATTAGCTGTTAATATGACTTTGTGAGGTGAAAATGCAGGGGAAAATGCTAAGCCCATGAAATGAAACTTAGTGAGATTAGAGAAATGGAATTCAGAATAGTGATTTTTACACAAGAAATGTGGCTTCTTTCCTTTAGTCAGCTGAGAATTTGACTTGGACTTGGTACTGGAATGAAGTGATATAAGACTGTTGGGCAGATCCCAAGGTCTTTGGGGAGTGTTAGTAAATGATGTTTGGGGGAAAAGGGAAATTAGTCATGCTTCCATTGTTATGTCATCAGACCTCTACCATGGTGCCAATACCCTGAATGAGATGAGTTTTTCTATGATGAGCCAAATGGTGATAGCATCTTTACTTCTGCAACCTCACACTACCTACCCATCTTCATAATCCTAACATTTTTTCTTCACTTTAACTGGGTGCACTTAGATTAGCAAACCCTGATTATCCTCTTTTCTTTTGACTATCTTCCTAACTAAATCTACCCTTATCTCTTCCAAGGACCCAAATTAAGCAGTTGGGCTCCTTCATTTCTCTACCTAGCTAGCCATCTGCCAAGCTTGAGCTGATTAGATAAGAATGATTCTCTATGTTGCAACAAACAATTTAAACATGGCATGGTCCAGATTGAACTGTTGGGCCATCCATCAAATATGATTAGCAACACTATTTGCACATTGTGATGTTGTCAATAACATAGTAGTGGCATTTTGACTGGCCACTTTCCTGGTCTTTGATTTGGGGTTCATTTTTACTATTCTTTTCTGACCAATTGATTTTCTTTCCCTTTGATTATTCTTTTAAGGCATACCCTCTTTTCATCTTTTAATTTTCCTAGTCTATATACAAAATATGGAACCTTTGCAAGATGCAATGATGAAAATATTTAGCCTTTCCACTGTCAATCATGAAAAATGAAACCTATTGGTATAGGAACCTAACAGAGAGCACAAAATATGCTGACTAATTTTTCAGCAATTTACATAACAAAATAAAGCATTATTTCCAACACTCCCCCTTAATGACTAATGATTAATGAGGATTTACTATCTTATCTTGTAGTGCCAACAACTGAGCTTTTGCAACTGCTTTGGTGAATACATCTGCTAGCTAATGATGAGTATTTATATGCTTCAATTCAATATCCTTCTTCTATACCAAATCTCGAATGAAGTGATATTTCATGTCAAAATGCTTTGTCCTATTATGATGAACGAGATTCTTTGCTAACTTGATGGCACTTACATTATCACAATAAATCGTTGTAGGCTAAATTTGTTTTTCTCCAATTTCTTCCAAAAATTTTCTGAGCGAAAGAGCTTGTGTACCTGTTGAGGTAATTGCAATATACTCCACTTCTGTGGATGAGAGGGAAATAATACCTTTTTTTTTAGCTCCATGTAATCAAACCAGAACCAAAAGAGAAACAATTTCTAGATGTGGACTTATGGTCATTAATACTACCTCCCTAATCTGAATCACTAAGTCCAACAAGATTGAGCTTTTTAGAAGAGTAGTAATGGATACCAAAATTTAGAGTGCCTTTCACATACCTTAAAATCCTCTTGGCTACCTTCATATGTATTTGAGATGGATTTGTCATATACCTTGAAACAAGTGAAATTGAATGTATAATATCAGGCCTTGTGTGGGTTAGAAATATCAAGCTCCCCACAATACTTTTGTAAGTTTTCCCATCAATTAAATCAGCACCATCATCTCTACATAACACCTATCCATGAGCACTTGGAGTAGGGGATGGATTATAATCATGAATATCAAAATTATTTAGCATTTCCTATGCATACTTTGTCTGACAAATGAAAATCTCATCCTTACATTGATAAACCTCCATTCCTAGAAAATATTTCATGACGCCTAGATCTTTCATCAAATTCATTCATCATAGCAACTTTGAATTTATCATTTATCTTAGAACTACTACCCATATGCAATAGATCATAAAAATACAAACTTATGATTCGAATATCAAAACCTTCTTGTTTGTAGTAAAGGGTAGGATCACTCTTACTTCTCTAGAAGCCATTTTTCTGAAAGTATCCATCAATCCTTCCATACCACGCTCTTGGTGCTTGCTTGAGACCATACAAAGCCTTATTCAACTTGTAGAAATTATTCTCCTTTCCTTCCACTTCAAAACCTTGTGGCTGCTCCACATATACTTCCTCTTCTAAGTACCCATTCAAGAAGGAACTTTTCACATTCATATGATGTATGTTCCACTTTTATTGAGCTGCTAATGAAATCAAAATTCTAATGGTCTCCTGTCTTGCTACTAGTGCAAATGTCTCTTCATAATAAATTCCGTACTTCCATGTGAATCCTTTAGTAACTAATCTTGCTTTGTGTCTTTCAACACTCCCATCACTATTAAATTTAGTCGTATAGACCCATTTGGTGCCAATTTTTTTCTTGTCATGTGGAAGCTCTGTCAACTTCGAAGTGTCATTCCTTTGAATGGAATCCATCTCTTCTTGCATGGTTTGCATCCAAACCTCATTAGTACATGCATATTCAAAAATTTATGGCTCAAAACCAGCCTTGGCTAATAAAGCGAAATTGACTATCTTACCTATTGGGCATTCTTCATGTGTTTGATTTGCACTCCTCTGATAAATATCACTCAATTTTCTTACCTTCCTTGTAGAACTTGGAGAAGAAGTTGGACTTGAACTTGATGTTGAAGAAATTGATCAAGGGCTTCTTGGTGGAGTTCACCCACTAGTTACAGAAACATTAGTTGGATGCTCATGATCAATATCAACAATTATATCATCATTCAAAATAGATCTTGTCTTCTCAACATGGCCTTTTTAATCACCATAAACTCCCCCTTCATAAAAAATTACATCTCTTGAGACAATAAGCTTGTTAGTTAGAGGATTATACAATTTATAAGCCTTGCTCGTCTCACTATACCCAATAAAAATACATAACTCACTCTTTGCATCTAACATTTTTCTATTCTGATTAGATACATGCACATAAGCCAAACAACCAGAAACTTTGAAATGATTAACAATAGGCCATTTTCCATACCAAGCTTCATAAGGAGTCATCTTTTCCAGTGCACTAGTGGGGCTGCAGTTGAGGATGTATATTGTTGTAGCAATTGCATCTCCTCAATAAGAATTGCTACACCCGTAAGTTTGTAACATGCATCTTACCATTTCAACCACAATATGATTCTTCTTTTTGGCTATGCAATTCTATTAGGGTGTGTATGTTGTAGTATGCTACGTCCTGATGTCATTCATATCACAATAACTCTGGACAACTTTTGAGCAAAATTCTCCTCCACAGTCAGTTCGCAAAAAATTGAACTTGCACATTTTCTCATTTTCTACAGGGGCTTTGAACTTCTTGAATGTATCCAGGGCTTCAATTTTGACCTTAAAAAATATACCCAGCAATTTTGTGAGTAATCATCAATAAAAGTGATGAAATATGATGACTTACCCAAACTCTTAGTCTTTATAGGACCACTTATGTCTGAATGAACAAGCTAAAGTGGGTGATGAGCCCTCCAAGCAGTGCCCTTTGGAAACCTTTCCCTTGCATGCTTTCCTTTAGCACATCCTTCACAAACCTCCTTATGCTCTTCTACCTTGGGCAAACCAAAAACTAATGCATGCGAGGTTAGAAACTTCAAACTATGAAAATTTAAATGCCCATACCTGAGATGCCATAACCAACTTGAATCCTCATAAACCATATTTGCAAGATTGTTTTTATGTTCATCAAACCTCAAGGGAAACGTCCTATTTCTTGTCATAGGAACAAAAGTGATCGCCCTATTTCCCTTATTCTTATCATAGATAGTACATGTCTTATTTTCAAAGACTACTTTATAATTTTTCTCACATAGTTTCCCAACGCTCAACAAACTATTCTTCAATTGTGGACTATAATAAATGTCATGAATACTCTTTATACCTTCTTTTCTTTGGACCTCCATAGCTCCTTTAGAAGTAACCTCCAATGATTTATCATCACCAAGCTGGATCTTGGATTTGAAACTTCCATCCTTTGTTGAAAGAAACTTCTCATTCCCTATTGTACGGTTAGAGCATCTAGAATCTAGGTTCCAAACATCTTTACTAGTATTTTCACCTTTGGCATACGATAAAAATAAGTGATCTGGAGGATACTCACCACTTTCTTGAGCATAGTTAGCATTTTTACCTTCTTTCAATCTGCATTCTCTTTCAAAGTGGCCATACTTGTTATAATAGTAACATTGAACATTTATCTTATCAAATCTACCTCTACCTCTTCCTTTGAAACTACCTATTCCCCTTCAGCTACTTATTCCTCTACCTCTTGAAAAATTTTGGCCTTGACATATACCTTGACCTTGATTACTTTTGGCACTACTACTACTTGCATCTTCATTCTTTGTATTTTGTAATTTAGAGGAAAAATATTTCTCTACACCTTCAAAAGTGTGCTTCAATCTTTCTTCATGAGACATCAACAATCTAACCAATTGATCAAACTGTAGTTTTTTGACATCCTTACTTTATTCCATGATTATGGCAACATGATTCCCTCTATGTGTTAAATATCTCAATACTTTTTAATTAAAACTTCATTACTTACAGTTTCTCCAATTGTAGCCATTTTGTTGACCACATCTTTAACTCTCACACAATAGTCACTAACACTTTTAGCTTCTTTCATCTTCAAGTTCTTGAACTCTCGCTTCATTTTCTCAAGCTTGACCATCTTAACTTGATCACCACCTTGGTGAGATTCTTGTAGAGTCTCCTAGGAATATTTGGCAGTTTTTTCTCCTGATATTCTTGGAAATAAACTCCTATCAAGAGCTATTTGAATGTGAAACAAAGCTTAAGAATTCTTCTTCCTTGCTTCCTTTCTCGTTGTTCTTTCATTGGTTGTAAGGGCATTCCAAATAGTTGGCTCCTCATAACTTGATTCAACAAATATTTTCCAATAAAAAAGGTTAGCATCGTAATGCACCAATAATCATAATCATTCCCATCAAATTCTAGAATGGGCATCTAGTTAGAATTCGACATGATTAACTTTGGTGAAATTCCAACAATAAAACTTTAACCCAAAACAATTTTACGTGCTCTGATACCACTTGTATAATATGAAATGCCTTCTTTAAGCCAACTGATAAACCAACATAGTTATGAAGAAAAAAACAAAAAAACAATTAACAAATAAAACATAGTTATTATGTGAGCTCAAAACTTGGTGTAAATCTCATATTCAAATAAACCATTAACTACATTCTTATATAGTAAAATTATTACTAATATGATTATCAATCAACTGTCTAATCTTAAACAAATCTAATGACACTACCAATCTTATGAAAGCTAATTTCCGGCACTGACCACTCTAATAATTTGCTGCACTAATTTTGCCACAGAGAACACAAAATCTGCTAACTAATTTGTCAGCAATTTACATAACAAAATTAACCATTATTCCCAACAATCTTCAAGACACAACACTAGTCTCATAGGCCCTCCACCTATAAGCTACAAAGATTGAAATATTTCAAATCCTCAAGCACAAAATAACAATCTAATTACTAGTCTAGCTTAAGTGCTAAAATTCGATTTGAATGAGGCATGAGGTTATATTTATAGAAATAAGGAGGGTGACATTTCACCTTCTCATATGACTATTGGGATCCATCATAACCTTTCGAATTCCAATTAAATCTTTCAACTTCATTGAGCCCTTTGATATTCCTTTTTGTCCTTTTCCATGATTTAATATTTGTCATTAATGGAAAAATAATATATTCACAACATTACAAAATAAAATTAGACAATCTTTGATGTAGCATTTTTTAGTAAGACATTGGACTTTGTGATATCTTGGTCACATGCTAGAATAACCCTGGTGCTAATTGAATCATCCCATACTTTTCATTGATAAATGTCATACACCATGTAACATTTAAAACAACAATCATCCGATAGCTTAACTCTTGAAAACAAGCAATGAATAGTCACATTAAGAGATTTTTAATTGCAACATTGTAATATAATTATGAATGCATTATTAATGGTATTTCAATGATTCCCATCACTTCACTTATTACGCCGTAAGGCGTTCCCTCTGAAATAAAATTTGCACTCTACCTACGTGTCATTACTATGCACCATTAGATGATATGCTAGACGATTGAACCATGTTGAGTCGTTCAATTATGCTGAGGTAGTTGCAACTCCCTAATGGCCTGACCAACACAAATTTGATCCTCCATAACAGTTTTGGCTTCACTTCTGGTTTCGGCTTCGCGTCATCAATTGAAGGTTGGGAAACACTTCTTCTCCAATTGTGATTCTTGGGACCGAGATCATGACTGTGAATGCCTGCATCTGATAACAATTGAGATTACACTGAAGGTAGTGAGCAAGATCACAGCCGGGGAGTGGTTTTTCATGTATGTGTCGACCCCAATGTGGCCGGAGGGAATACCAGAGGGGGATACTGTGCAGGCAATCTTGCACTAGTTCAGGAACATTGCGCGCATGATGTTTATGATGATCGGCGAAGCATTCAAGGAGGAAGGCCTTGACCATGAGTACCATCTAACTGATTATTTGAATTTCTTCTACATGGGGAATAGGAGGTGAAGCTCCCGGGTGAATATGAACCTCCATAAATACCAAAATAAGGGACCAACTAATGGAATGCGCAGATTCACAGGAGAACCATGATCTATGTCCATGCCAAGCTCATGATAGGTAGGTACTCTATTTCATTTTCTTAGTTTAGGGTTTCTTAGGGTTTTTCATTTTCTTGGTTTAGGTATGGAACTCGAAAAGTTTTAGGGCTTTTCGAGTTTATGATCTTGAAAATGTACTTGAACTATCCTAAGAGAGTTGCTATATTTATATTTAATATTTTTGAATTCACCCGATTCTCTTACACATGCCGAAAAATGTTGTTTTCTGTTATGTTATGCAGTGGATGATGAATATATTATCATAGGATCAGCCAACCTGAACTGGCGATCCATGGATGGAGTGAGAGACACAGAAATAGCCCAGGGTTGTTACCAACTAGAGCACATCAACCAGTAGGGTCGTGGAGCTCGAGGGGAGATATTCGGATACCAAATGGTACAAACATTTTTCACATAAGAATGGAGGCTTGTGGCATGAATATCTTCATCCAGATACTGTTGAATGCGTGAGAATGGTGCACCAGATCTCCGAGAAAATTTGGGAGTCATTTGTTCAGGAGGAGACAGTGGAGGATTTGTCGGGCCATCTGATTCCATTCCCAATGCGGGTGTTGGAGGACGGTTCAATGGATGAGGAGGAGGATATTGTGTTCCCTGACATAAAAGCTTCTGTGAAAGGCCACAAAATTGATGCGCTTCCTCTCATCCTCACAACTTGGTCACTTAGCCATTACTCCTTGGATGCTTATTATGCGTGGCATGCTATTTTCAAACTTGTTCCCATCACATCCTGTGAGATGTTAGTAATAAAATTATAGTATGTTTCTCTGAACAGGGATTAAATGATAGCAGGTGATATTTAGACCATGAGCTCTTGTAGATAGTCATTAAAAATACACCATTCATTAATTAATGATGGTAGTGTAAAATACTGCGCCTTCTAGGATTGACTTAATGGACAACAATACTATGTGCAGCGACACCGATGTTTGGAGTAGATGATAAAGGATGATTTTCAGCCCAATGTGTTAACCTTCGATGCTGTCATCAATGGCCTCTACAATGCGGGCAACATTGAGGAGGCCAGGAATATGATGACTCAAATGCTGCTCAGCGGTGGGAAAGCTGATGTCATGACTTATAGTACCATTATCAAAGGTCTTTGTGCAGATGGGAAGATTGAAGATGCCATGGAGGTCTTAAAGGAGATAAAGAAGAAGGAATCGTGTCCAAATGCCATCACTTATGGGAGTATAGTCTCTGGGCATTGCAGTAGAGGCATGGTAAATGATGGTATCAAGGTTTTTGATGAGATGCTTGAAAAACGACTTGTGCCAAATATTCGAACTTACAATTTACTAACCAGTGCTCTTTGTGAGGAAGGGGAGATTGATAAGGCTAGAAATTTGTTGAATCAAATGCCCACAAAGGGTTGCATGCCTAATTTTGTTGCTCTCAACACTGTCCTATGTGGGCTTTGTAAGCATGGGCAGAGAATGTCAGAAGCCGAGGAGCTTATGAAGACAATGTTTTGTAAAGGTCATCCACCAGATGCCACCACCTATACTGCAATGATAATGGGGTACTGCAAAAAGGGAGATGCAGAGAAAGCTATACACATTTTCGATGAGATGTCATAGAAGGGTTTTAGTCTTGGGCTTGAGAATGGCTCTGCTGTTATTGGTTGGTTGTGCAAGGGAAGCAAGGCTTCAAAGGCAAAAATAGTTCTGGATGGAATGTGAAAAATGTGAAATGCACTTGATACTGCTATCTATACACATGTGATGCATGCCCTCTGTAAAGAGGACATGTTGCATGAAGCAAATATGGTCCTTGATGATGTGGTGAAAAATAGAGGGTTGCCTAATCTTGAAACATACAGGACTCTAATTGAGGGCTTTTCTAAGAAAGGTGAGATGTTGCAAGCATTGAAGCTTTTGCTTGCAATGCTAAAAGAAGATTGCTTACCTGAGATCAATACCTACAGTACCTTGATAGGCTTTTGTTCAAAGCAGCAGGTGCCTAAAGCATATATGCTTGTTAGCTTATTGTTTGACAAGGATTACATTGTAGATAGTGACATTTATAGTGTATTTATAAGTGCACTTTGTAGGTCAAGCAATGTTAATGAAGCTATGAAAGCCTTTAATCAATCGACATCTAAAGGATGTGCTCCAGATATAGACTCATGCAAGATTTTGGTTGATACTCTTCATAGTGCAGGTAGAATAAAAGAAGCTCAGACTGTATTAACAAAGCCTTCCCGTGATGTTTCAAATGAAAATTCTACATAGAGAAATGAAATTTAACTGGAAGGATATGGTATTCAAGTTAACATCCTCAGTAAAAATAATCTTTAAGGTACATCAAAAATAATTTGAGATAAAAGTGGGCAGGTCTGATTGTTTGGGGTACCTCAATTGGTATGCATGTACCATTTGTATTGAGTTTAGTGGCTTACAAAAGTAAGTGGACCAGACTAGGCTTTTAGTTGGAAAGGGTAAGGTATTTGCTTTTTTGTTTTCTCTTTAGATTTCAGCTTTGGTATTTCAGTATTATAGGAGGGAATAAAAGAATATTAGATAATTGTTAATTATCTACCTTCTACCCAATGCTACATGGCTAATATACAATCAAATCACCATAAAAAAGTTTTTACTCCCACAGACTCTGAATGGCCATTAATAATGTCCCACGTGGTTATTACATCCATGTAGAAGAGAAACAAAAATAGAGAGAATTCAAAATCACAAAATGGCTTTTTAACCATCTGATGGTGATTTGTAATTCACAACCACATTTATGCCTCCAAGATTCCTATTCCAAATGTTGTATATCCCGACGATCTGCTTCAATGAACTATTTATTCAATGAACCATCTGGAGTCTTGTCTACTTCTTTAAGGTTTTATGACTCTAATTAGTTAGCAATCCCTCTACAGCCCGTGGAAGAAATTCTGAATGGTAATTACTTTCGATGGGTCTTAATTGTAGGCCTACTTCAAACAGCTAAGTAAATTTTAGAAAGTAATTGTTTTAGTGGGAATCCAATAAACTGCCTATCATGTAGGATGGGTTGCTCTAACTGACCTGTGCAACATGTGTCCCCCAAGATTACTACCTTTTTGTTATGTGTCAAGAAGTTCACTCTCCATTGAATTAGCTGAAATTTGGAAGAAGGTGGTGTAGAAGTAAATGCTATTTTGAAAGTCTGCAAACCATAATGACATTTATAATGTATTTATAAGTGCACTTTGTAGATCAGGCAATGTTAATGAAGCTCTGAAAGCCTTTAGTCAATCGAAATCTAAAGAGTGTGCTCCAGATACAGTCATGCAAGATTCTGGTTGACACTCTTCACAGTGCAGGCAGAATAAAATAAGCCCAAACTGTATTAACGAAGCTTTCCCGTGATGGTTCAAATGAAAATTCTATTACATAGAGAAATGAAATTTAACCCGAAGGATATGGTATTCAAGTTAACATCCTCAGGAAAAATAATCTTTAAGGAACATCAAAAATAATTTGAGCTAAAAGTGGGCAGGTTTGATTGTTTGGGGTACCTTAATTGGTATGC
Organism: Pinus taeda; assembly: GCA_000404065.3. Classification (NCBI taxonomy): domain Eukaryota; kingdom Viridiplantae; phylum Streptophyta; class Pinopsida; order Pinales; family Pinaceae; genus Pinus; species Pinus taeda. The sequence goes on along the minus strand of APFE031287466.1, from coordinate 131,918 downwards.
ATGTACCATTCGTATTCAGTTTCGTGGCTTACAAAAGTAAGTGGACTAGACCAGGCTTTTAGTTGGAAAGGGTAAGGTATTTTCTTTTTTATTTTCTCTTTAGATTTCAGCTTTGGTATTTCAGTATTATAGGAGGGAAGAAAAGAATATTAGATAACTGTTGATTGTCTACCTTCTACCCAATGCTACATGGCTAATATACAACCAAATCACCATAAAAAATTTTTTACTCCCACAGATTCTGAATGGCTATTTATAATATCCCACGTGGTTATTACATCCATGTAGAAGAGCAGCAAAAACAGAGGGAATTCAAAATCACAACATGGCTTTTTAACCATCTAATGGTGATTTGTAATTCACAACCACATTTATGCCTCCAATATTCCTATTCCAAATGTTGTATATCCTGACGGTCTACTTCAATGAACTATTGCTTCAATGAACCATCTAGAGTCTTGTTTGCTTCGTTAAGGTTTTATGACTCTAATTAGTTAGCAATCCCTTTACAGCCCGTGGAAGAAATTCTGAATGGTAATTACTTTTGATGGGTCTTAATTGTAAGCATACTTCAAACATCTAAGTAAATTTTAGAAACTAATTGTTTTAGTGGGAATCCAGTAAATTGCCTGTCATGTAGGACGGGTTGCTCTAACTGACCTGTGCAACTTGTGTCCCCCCAGGATTACTGCCTTTTTGTTATGAGTCAAGCAATTCACCCTGCATTGAATTAGCTGAGATTTGGAAGAAGGTGGTGTAGAAGTAAATGATATTTTGAAAGCCTGCAAACTAGGGAGCAAACGTTAGTTCCTATCCAATATTTGTGTGTTTGACATCTTAGATTTGCCATTTCTAAACAAGGTCTGTGTGGGAAGAAATATTCGGAGAACTGCTTCTTGTATTGCTCAATTACATTAGTTGCACATCAGAAGTACATGCATTGGGACTCATTCACCCAGATAGTGGCACTTGTTGGTATGACTTATTCCTATTTAAAGGTTGAAGTACATTTTGTTCAACTATCTTCTTTAACTGGAAAAGAATATGGATGTCTCTGTTATAACTGGTATGGTACAGTGGATTTATAGTTCTTCTTTTGACTAGAGTTTATCATGGAGTTTGAATCTTCAATTATGGTGCAACCCTTCATTTATGCACAGTTAGTTACAATGATTCTTTGTAAGCACTCGGGCTTTAAGTCCCAGAATGATAGGAGCAGCCATGATGCACCCTACTTTATACATGAAGGTATGGATCCTTAAGTCATCAATCTTATCTTTATAGAAAAGGAATCTCAGTTTCAGTTTTATGCCCACCTATGTTACCAGAAATAGTACGGGAGCATTCGTTTCCTAAGAAAAACACAAAGAAAATGGAACGGTATGGAAAATGCCGTTTTGTACGGTTGTTTTCGTTTTTCAATACATGAAACCGGTTTCTCCGGAAACGAATGGTTTTTTAACACGGTTTTCAGAGAAACGTTTGTTCTGGTTCATTTGTAATGCTGGTCTCATTCCAATTGTCCGTTGAGCAGAATAAAAAAGGGGCAAAGGTTGGTTTTCCGATAAACGTTGCTCTGGTTTGTTTGTAATGTTGGTTTCATTGTAATGTTGAGTCCAATTAAAAAAATGAAGGTTGGTTTTTTGGATAGTTTTTAGAGCTGGTTTCATGTTCTGCTGTATTTAGTGTAACATTTCTTTAACAACATTGTTTATTTAGGGATTTTGTTTGTTAAAATTATATTACTAGGATGTGTTTCTTTAATGTTTTAATTATTTTTTCTTAATTTTTGTGTTGGTTTTATTTAAAAGTGTATTTAGTGTAGAGTTTCTTATATAATTTAAATGCACACGGTTACATTATATATTATTTTTATTATTATAAAGATTAGTTACTATTATAATTATAAAGATTAATTATTATTATAATGGATTAACGATAAAGTTTTGAAAATTTGATGCTATTTTTTTTAGGTTTTGTCTAGTTGTAGCATTTTTGGTTTTCAACCCTTCCGCTTTTCCTATGCAAATGTCAGTGGAGGGAGCAACACTTCTTCCTCTAGAAATATAGTTGAAGGTAGTAGTAGTTCTAAACAATCCTCTACTTTTGGCTCAATTCCCTAATCCCAATGGAGCTCAATTCAGCTTTCACCATCCTATTACCCAACTAGGGAAACTACATCCTAGTAGTTGCTTACCAAATACTAGAATATAGCCCAAATTTGAGATCTGCTCAAATAATATGGGAGAATATACACATGATATGCCAGATCATGTACTCATCAAGAAATTTCTAGGGATATGGCCTTCAAAAAAATCCTACTCTCACTAGGTCCAAATCAAGTGGAAATAGAAAGGTGAAATCAAGCTTGAATTCAATGCCAAAGGTTTCTGCACTATTAAAGGATCAAAGATGGGTATTTGCGAATGACCTATGTAAGCAACACAAGCTTTGTTTCTCACTATGAATATTTGAGAATGGTCTATGTGAGCACATTATTGGAGAATGCGGATGATGTATGCTTTGTTTTATGTTTTTCACATTTTTCTTGTTTTTTCTCTCTCCTCGTTTCTTGAATGCGAAACCTCCAAACTTTGTTTCTCATCTCGTTGTCGTTTCTCGTTTCGTTTCCCGTTTCTCGTTTCTGGTAACATAGATGCCCACGACACACCATTTGGCTCTAGTAAAATTATTTTCGAACTCGTTGCATTCGATCACTCTGACTATAGGTTAATTGATTTAATTTCATTGACATAGCTCCATTCCTGTAAATTGAATTGCAATGTCTTTTTTTTGTCTTATTTTCTTCATTTAAAATTGAATTGCAATATTTTTGTATCTTATTTTCTTCGTCTTTTAAACTAAATCCTAGATCAAGGTATTTTCTTTTTTGTTTTCTCTTTGATTTCAGCTTTGGTATTTCAGTATTATAGGAGGGAAGAAAAGAATATTAGATAACTGTTAATTGTCTATCTTCTACCCAATGCTACATGGCTAATATACAACCAAATCACCATAAAAAAGTTTTTACTCCAACAGATTCCGAATGGTCATTAATAATATCCCACATGGTTATTACATCCATGTAGAAGAGCATAAAAAATAGAGAGAATTCAAAACCACAAAATGGCTTTTTAACCATCTAATGGTGATTTGTAATTCACAACCACGCTTATGCCTCCAAGATTCCTATTCCAAATGTTGTATATCCTGACGGTCTACTTCAATGAGCTATTGCTTCAATGAACCATCTGGAGTCTTGTTTGCTTCATTAAGGTTTTATGACTCTAATTTGTTAGCAATCCCTCTATAGCCCATGGAAGAAATTCTGAATGGTAATTACTTTTGATGGGTCTTAATTGTAGGCCTACTTCAAATAGCTAAGTAAATTTTAGAAACTAATTGTTTTAGTGGGAATCCAATAAACTTCCTGCATGCAGGATGGGTTGCTCTAACTGACCTGTGCAACCTGTGTCCCCCAAGATTACTGGCTTTTTGTTATGAGTCAAGCAGTTCACTCTCTATTGAATTAGCTGAAATTTGGAAGAAGGTGGTGTAGAAGTAAATGCTATTTTGAAAGCCTGCAAACTAGGGAGCAAATTTTAGTTCCTGTCCAATATTTGTGTGTTTGACATCTTAGATCTTCCATTTCTGAACAAGGTCTGTGTGTGAGGAAATATTCTGAGAACTGCTTCTTGTATTTCTCAGTTACATTAGTTGCACATTAGAAGAACATGGATTGGGACTCATTCACTCAGATAGCGTCACTTGTTAGTATGACTTATTCCTAAGATTTTGTGTGCAATGCTAAAAGAAGATTGCTTACTTGAGATCAATACCTGCAATACCTTGATAAATGGATTTTGTTCAAAGCAGCAGGTGCCTGAAGCATATATGCTTGTTAGTTTATTGCTTGACAAGGATTACATTGTAGATAGTGACATTTATAGTGTATTTATAAGTGCACTTTGTAGGTCAGACAATGTTAATGAAGCCCTGAAATCCTTTAGTCAATCGACATCTAAAGGATGTGCTCCAGATACAGAGTCATGCAAGATTATGGTTGATACTATTCACAGTGCAGGCAGAATAAAAGAAGCCCAGACTGTATTAACAAAGCTTTCCCATGATGTTTCAAATGAAAATTCTATTACATAGAGAAATTAAATTTAACTGGAAGGATATGGTATTCAAGTTAACATACTCAGGAAAAATAATCTATAAGGTACATCAAAAATAATTTGAGCTAAAAGTGGGCAGGTCTGATTGTTTGGGGTACCTTAATTGGTATGCATGTATCATTCATATTCAGTTTAGTGGCTTACAAAAGTAAGTGGACTAGACCAGGCTTTCAGTTGGAAAGGGTAAAGTATTTGCTTTTTTGTTTTCTCTTTAGATTTCATCTTTGGTATTTTAGTATTATAGGAGGGAAGAAAAGAATATTATATAACTGTTAATTGTCTACATTCTACCCAATGCTACATGGCTAATATACAATCAAATCACCATAAAAAAAGTTACTCCCACAGATTCCGAATGGCCATTAATAATATCCCAAGTGGTTATTACATCCATGTAGAAGAGCAACAAAAACATAGAGAATTCAAAATCACAAAATGGATTTTTAACCATCTGATGGTGATTTGTAATTCACAACCACGTTTATGCCTCCAAGATTCCTATTCCAAATGTTGTATATCCTAACGGTCTGCTTCAATGAACTATTGCTTCAATGGACCATCTGGAGTCTTGTCTGCTTCATTAAGGTTTTATGACTCTAATTAGTTAGCAATCCCTCTACAGCCCGTGGAAGAAATTCTGAATGGTAATTACTTTCGATGGGTCTGAATTGTAGGCCTACTTCAAACAGCGAAGTAAATTTTAGAAAGTAATTGTTTTAGTGGGACTCCAATAAACTGCTTGTCTTGCAGGATGGGTTGCTCTAACATTCCTGTGAAACCTATGTCCCCCAGGGTTACTGGCTTTTTGTTATGAGTCAAGCAGTTCACTCTCGATTGAATTAGCTGAAATTTGGAAGTAGGTGGTGTAGAAGTAAATGCTATTTTGAAAGCCTACAAACTAGGGAGCAAATTTTAGTTCCTATCCAATATTTGTGTCTTTGACATCTTAGATCTGCAATTTCTGAATAAGGTCTGAGTGGGAAGAAATCTTCTGAGAACTACTTCTTGTATTGCTTAGTTACATTAGTTGCACATTAGAAGAACATGCATTGGGACTCATTCACCCAGATAGCGACACTTGTTGGTATGACTTATTCCTATTTAAAGGTTGAAGTATAGTTTGTTCAGCTATCTTCTTTAATTGGAAGAGAATATGGATGTCTCTGGTATAATTGGTATGGTACAATGGATTTATAGTTCTTTTGACTGGAGGTTATCATGGAGTATGGATCTTCTATTATGGTGCAGCCCTTCATTTATGCAAAATTAGTTAATAGCAATATGGAAGATTTATCTGCATAATGAAAAAGGCAATATGGGAGATTCCAATCACGTTCCAAGGCATTTTTTAAAATGTGGATTTGACAAAAGGTTGTTGTGGAAGGTGTTGTTTGTATATGGGAAATTTCTTGATCATTGTGTATAATCCTAATGATGATAGATATGTCTACTAAGTGGTTCCAGTTAATGGGGGATTGATTTGAGCGTTCAATATATTTTTATTCTTTATCAAAGTATTCTTGTGTTGTATTTGGGTTCTTCAATTTATGCCTTACGACATTTCCTTTGCAACATCTGGTGCAAATGCTAGTTATAACCTTCACATCTTTACATTGTCTAAATGTGCAATTAATAGTTGTGTGCAACCTTTAATATGCATAGGAACTTCAATATATCTTCTTTATGTTCATTCCATATGGCTCTACATTATTCCTCAATTGCATTTCCTAAATTATACACTTCAATTTAACACTCCCCATTATCATGCGCATTATCATTGTTTTAGTATTCTTTCACATGTTTGATGTGTTTTACAATTCATCACAGGGGTGGATTATGATGTTTATATCATAGTTACCAAATTCGGTCAGACTGACCAAAATATTTGAACATTCGACTATTCAGTTCTGTTCATGGTTTAATACGACAATTCGCAATTGGATACAGATATACAACAATTCACGTGGCTACCTCGAATCAATGAGATAGTATGGTATGGTATATTGTATGTTTTGCTCGATGAAAAGATGGTATGGTATATGTTGTGGTAACATTATTTGAATTTTTATGTGACAGGAAATTTCATTTTTATGACATAGTAAATTTTGAAAGTAATTTTTTTATTAATAGTTTTAATTAATTTTTTATAATTATGGGTTATGGGTTATAATATTAGTAAGATTTTTTTAATTAGAAATTTGAATAGTATTAAATTATAATATTAACAATTATTTGTATCACATAAAAATTAGTAATTATAAAAATATAAGTTTTTTTTTTAATGGTTACAAAGTATATTTAATTTAGTTTTAATAAATGAATATAGTAATTAATGTATAAATATATATTTTAAGAGAATTTTAATATACATTTAATATATAATTACATTCCAAATATAAATTTGGTTGGTAATTTGGGGGATGTTTAATTTGTATAAAGCTCAATTTATATTGGACATCAATTCATATATAGTATAGTTAGATAGATAGATGAATACATAATTTTTTGTAATATGCTATTCTAATGTAAAACTACCCACCTTGTTTCATGTTGTAATTCTATTTGCAACATTTGTTATTGACAATAATTTTTAAGGGGTTTTAGAGGCTTTCAAACAATATAATCATCCATTTCAAATTTTTAAATATTGAAAAAAAAAACAATGTATAATATGTATACTGCCAATTTTTTTAGTATTAAATTTTAAACAATCGAATTTTTTCCTTAATTTGTATTCGTATTCCAATTCGAATTTGATAACTATGGTTTATATATCACATCATATATATTTAATATATAATGTGACGTGATGTTATATGTATTCATGTGTTTGATCAAATACCTTCATTGTTGGTGCACCAATGCTTTGATGTATTACCTTAAAAGCATTTGACAATACATTTCAGTCTTTGTCATGGTATTATCATGGTGTTTCATATAATCTTTCCTTGCAATGCTTTTTCCTTACTGCATTACATTTTGTCTTATTAGTAGTCGAATATTCATCAAAGGAATCAAAACTTTTGTTGTTCAATTGAGATTTGTGGAGGCAAGAATTTTAGAAGTAAGGAAGGTCGGCTTGCTTCTCTACAATCTACCAATGAAATTTGACTGGTGCACCACTTCTTCCTATCACATGGTTTGTGCAATACTCCCTTTGTGTTCTCTTTCACTGTGACCTTTGTAATGCTGAGTTATATCTCTTTGAACATGACATTTTAATAAATATACCACCATGCAAGTCATGACATATAGTATTGTGAGTGTATGGAACCACTCTTTACGCTACTTTGCACTGGTGTCTCACGCTGCCTTTAATTTTTTTCAATATTGCATTTAATGACTCTCCAATGTTGCCTCTTATCCTTTTATCCTTTTGAACACATTTTAATCTATATTCAACACAATTTTTTAAATATTATTCCAACGTGGCTATTGCATAATCAATTTGACGCGTCCTTTATTTATGTTCTAATCCACTACATTGTTAATATATATTACTCCGTAAATACATTTCTTATGTGATCGTCTTGTTTCTGTTGCATCTCCCTTTGTAATATATTATTATATATTTGAGTGTAGTTTATGGTTTATCATTCTTTTGAATAAATGTATACATTGACTGTAATGTTTTTTTACAGTGTTGTACAACTTATATTAGCTTCAGCACAATGTTTGGTAAATGATTCCATGCAACTTTTATTTGGTTCAACACATTCTTTGTAATTATCTTTCACAACATTAATGAAAATATGCTTCTTGCACAACATTCAATATGTCTTTATCAATAACATCATTTTTATATTTCACACATGACATAACATATTAATGTAGACGTTACATACGTAGATTGATACATCCTTTTGTTGCGCACATTATCATGGAACTGCACATAGAGTCAATACAAGTCTTGTAGGGCCCATTATTTGGTGTGATGGCCATCTTTCTGTCTTATTCCTTTAATGGTCTTTCTCTTGACCACACATTCTCCTTCAAGCAAATAAAAATTCATTGCTCGTATATCTATTAGGCATATATTTATCAACCAAAATTTTGTCAGTCTCAGGTGGATTAACAACAATAAGATTCAATGGATGGTCTCATTGTCGGAGGCAAGGCAACTAGCAATAGGAAGCTGAGGCTTATTGCTCGAAGTTGTTCAGGTGCGATTGGAGATTTTTAGCACATACTCACATTCCAGTAATGTAGAGGTTAGCTTCTATCCTTGAGACATGCACCTGGAATTTTAGTGCTTCCTTATGATCACACATTATTGAACTAGGATAGAATCATGGGCTTTTTTCTTGTAATGGACCTTTTCCCATGGAGGTTCAACACACTACAATATACATTTTAACACATTGTAACAGGTACATAATAATTAAATGTATCCTTTCCATGCACTTCTATTTATTTATTATTTGTTTCCTTCACGTTTACATGTCTGAACACATCATTAGATAGAGTCTTTTAGTGCACAGTTCAATATATCATCCCAACGCATAGTTTGGTGCAACTTCCTTTGAAACACTTTTTATTACCTTTATGTCGCCTTTGCGATGTATGCAATCACAAGATTTATTATTGTTCCTCAAATGCATCATGCACGATATGTATTGCCTTGCGTTATATTAAAATTTTATTGGAGCCTTTATATGGTATCATTGATGTGATATCCTTTCTTCATTTCCTTTGGTATAATCTTTGATCATAAGGCCTAGTGTATCCTTCTCCATAGCAATTGTACATTAATTCCACGTTGCAACATTTAAAATATGCCTTTTTTGATGCAATATCGCTCTTGTATTCCAATGTAGAATTTGCATTTGGAGAGTTTGTATAGTTTTGAGCAAAATATAATATTACTATTTGTTGGGCAAAGCCCAATTTGGCCTAGATTTTGATAAAGATTCAGGGTTGGGGCTGAACGTGAAGTAGAGCACCTAGCAGAGCATGAAGTGGAACATTTTGAATATACAAAGAGGTTTTGTAAGGACTTCACTGTCGGTTGAAGCCCCTCCCTTTTGTAAAAAAGCACAATTTTTGTAAAGGAACAAATGTTTTCGAGCCAGAGTTGCTTGGTTTAGGGAGTCTATGGTATTTGGACAATCATATTTTGATGATGTAACCCTACAATGTAATAGTATATATAGGGTGAAATAACAAGAAGAGAATCATCAGATCAAGTCCAATTGATCCAGATGAGCAGTATGGGAAAGTTATTGTGATCTGTAATTTGGTAGAGAAGGTGAGGCTCTGCAGCTGAGTTTGTAGAGGCCTGAGTCTACAGTTGAGTGCACATATAGCCTACGGTTTAGTGTGCAGGCCAAGAATTGTCTATTGTTCAAAGATATATTATATTAAGCAAGAGTTCTTATGGACATAGCCCTACATTGGGGTGAACTGGGTAGATCGGTGTTTTGATGTGTATATGTCCTTTTTATCTCTTGTAGAGTAGCATTGATTACAGTTGCATTTTACTTCAGCACAATGATGGTTTATATGGCATGTTTAAGTGATTAATCTAATGCAGTGAAGTGATTTATAATTACTAAGAATAATATAACATAACAATATCACATCTCTGAGTCCCTCAAGGCTACAAAAACCTAGTTCTATATCCTCCCATAATCACTTTGGGTGAAATTGTGATCTTCTTGTAGGTCATTGCTGAAAGGGATAGTGATTGAGGGTTTTGTTGGTGCACAGTATACATTGAACCTGGGTGAGCCCAAACCAAGCTAACAAATGGTTCTCTTGCCTGGGATTTGTTTGAGGGATATGTGGATGTGGCACCAGTCAAAGAAGGAGATTCAAGACTAGATAAACCTGAAAGAGCAAGAATTTGCGAATCAAAAGAACAGAAACCCTCATCTGACATATGAAACTTGGTTAAAAAAGTATATTTTTACAGATCAATGCGATATTTTCTTCGCTTCATTTACTGTCGAGATGTATGAGTGGATATCGAGGTTGACTGAAAGGAAGAATTGTTTTAAAGTTGAGGAACCTATGGTGTGGACTCCTGAACTTATACAACGACTCAAGAGCACTGGAAATAGGATTTCAAGGGCTTTCAATTTATGGACTGATAACATCTTGGGAGGATTCATTATTGAGTTCGCTATAGACTCAACCATGTCCTCAAGTGAAGTAGAATGATGATTCTTTAAAGAACTGAGAGGTAAGTTTTTAAAATCTCTGAAACTTTGGATTAAGAAGCTTTGATGTGAAAAGAGAGTTTTACAGATGTAATAGATTGCTAGTTTACTTATGTTTGGAAGAAGAGAGAATAAATCTAAGCAAGAGATCAGAGAAACACAAAGTGGAAAGAGATATAGAGTAGATACTAGAAAAATGTCTCATGGAAAAGACCTGAAGACCTTTGTAGAGATTGACTATAGTCCTCTTTTGAGTGTATCTGAAAGTTAAAAATAAGAAAGCCACCTTGATAACCCCTAGATAACTTCATAGTATTCACCTTCCTAGCCTAAGAGTTCACAAATGCCAGAATCCCATAATAGGTAGGGTGTTTTTGGATTTCAATCTCTTGTTACCCCTGTCACCCCCCATCCCCCTCCCCCTCCCCCTCCAAGAAGAAGTATGGCTGACGATATTAAGCTACCTATTTTCAAAGGAACCAGAATAGAGGATCCATAATAGTTTTGGTTTTTATGTTAAGATGTATGAACGATGAAGCAGATTGATGATGAGAATATAAAGAAAACTCAACTTGTTAAGACACTCCAAGATAGATCATTAACAAGGTATATGAAGTATTCAAATAATTGGAACACAACGTTTGCAGATATTAAAACAACATTGATAAGAGAGTTTAGGAAGCCAAAGTCAGAGTCGTTGTGCATCACCGAGTTGAAAGAGATCAAACAGAAATATATTGAGTCTGTTTGGGAGTTTGATCAGAGATTTAAGGTGTTATTGGATCAAGTAAGCTTCGACATAGCTCCACAACAAAATCAAGAATGGTTTATAGCTGCGCTGCTACTGCATATCAGATTTCCATTGATTCAACAAAAGATAGAAAAACAAGTTGAATCTCTAGAAATTGTGATGAAATTGGAAGCTTCACCAATAGGAGATATTAATGCAGGCATACAAAAAATTCAGAATCAGCTGGTGAATCTAACCCTACAGATACGAGACATCAAGAAAAGCAAAGAAGTTAGAGAAGAAGTATGGTGTACAAAGTGCAGATTGGAGGGCCATTCTAAAGAATAGTTCCCTATATTTAGAAATTGCATGGATGGTGGGGCACCAAATCCCTTGAATACGAGATCCAACTTGTGGTGAAAAATATGTAAGACTAGAGGAAAAAATTATTCAGAAGGTGGTTACTTGTTACTGAAATATGTGCAAACTCCATGGAATCTATATTACAAATTATGTAAATTAGTGGGACACAATGAGAATAATTGTCGACCTTATGAACTAATGATGGAGCACAATGCTGACACTTATAGAATGCAAGTAGAATAACATGGACATGAAGTCAATCGATAACACAATGGTTGAAAAGGTTACCAAGAAATAGGTTAGGGTGGTGGCACTGGTCGAGGACGTGGATAAATCATTTGCTATAACTGCGGCCAACTAGGTCATTTTGTGGGAGACAACTAGAAACCCACAATGACATGTAAGCATTATAAATACTTTGACAATGTAACTGAAAGAAAAAAGGAATCATCAGTTGTCACAAAATATTCAAATGATGACCATTGAAAGGAGGACTGACGTATCTTGAATTAGTATTGTCACTAGAAGTGGAGCTGTGACTGGTAGTGATAAAGTGAATGAAAAGAAAGAACTTGAAAGTGCATGCGTCAGAAAGACTGCTAAGAAAGTTCTTGTTTTTTATAGTGACAATGAAAAAGAAGTATTTATGGAAGCAAATCAAATTTTTATGGATGTTGGAGCTTCGGCCTCTAATGCACAACCAAAGCCTGATCAGAAAAGTAATTACGATGTGTTATCAGCTTCGACACAGGGCCGAGCTCCGACACAGGATCGAACTCCGACACAAGACCAAGGTCCAAGATTCAACAAATCAAGTAGGTATTTTAAACTATTTTATGTAGACTTGTATGAAATTGTTAAGAGATCAAAAGATTGTAGAAGGGATTTAGGAGTTGATAAATCCCTTTGCATCCAAAGAAATGTCGCGAAGTGAGATGCACATAGAAAATGGCATCTACCCATGGTATTCATCCACCCATGAAATTTATCCATGGCATTTATCCACCCATGAAATTTACCCATGGTATTGTAAGTGGCATCCACCCATGGTATTTATTCACTGATGGAATTTTCCCTTGGTGATGTATGTGACATAAACTGATGGTATTCATTCACCCATGGTATTTACCCACCCATGGAATTTAACTGTGGTATCGTAACAAAAAAATGCTATAAGTAACAATCACATTTAAAAAAAATAGATTGTACACCACAATTTAGTCTTTACAGGTAGTATATGTTTTAATAAAAAAATAAAAATTGTGGTTTTGTTATTGTGTGTTCTCCTCTTTTCTTCTTGCACTTCAATTTTGTAGATCTTGGAGGCCTCCCCCCAGGATCTGGATCAGTGGTATCAGAGTTAGGTTACCATTCCATGGGAATGAGGGTTTGATGCATATTTAAATTTTAGTTTTTTGTAGCAATATGAAAAAAAATTAGGAACATGCTACCACTTCAACAAAGCACTTTCTTGGGCAAAGCGAGAAGAATTTTTCTTTTTCCATTTTTTTTCCAAAATTATTTTTGGTGTCAAGCTTTCATATTAGATCTGAAATTTTGGTCCAAAATATATAAAAATAAATAACAAATCTGGATTCCTTGCGAAAAAATATCCAAATTAGAAAAACAAATCCGTCGAATCAGAGTCTGGATGAGGGAGATATCACTAATTTAAAATCAGCAATGTTGCAGACATCTTTCAGACGACTATTCATGGACGACGACTCGCATATCATCTTTTGTCATTTTTGTGTAGAATTTCATAAAACTGATTGTAGATCTGATCGCCTCTCAAAAACTCACCCAATTTCAAAAAAACAAATTGGTCAAAACAAAGTTAAGGTGAGAGAGGTATCACTAATTTAAAATCAACTATTTTTTCATAACTTTTGTGACGTCCGATCAACTGCAATGCAAACATGAGTTTCAAGATTGTCCAGATAGGGATTTCAAATACATAAGAAGATGAAAAATTTCTCTTTTGTTTCCAAAAATAGGCTATAGAAAATATTTTGAGTTATATTGACCAAGTTATGTTCATTTTAATCTTGAGTAGCATTTAGAGTGAGTTCCCTTTGGAGACGTACCCTCCCACCTCACTTTAGTAGGCACCTACTTCAGATTCATTAGTTTTAGCATATCAACATTCGAATTGGCTTCTTTGGATAAATTCCCTCACGCCTCAGGCTATGTAGGCACTTGCCACTTCATTAATAGTCAGCATCATAGTTATGGGTCAACCGCACAAAATCCTTGTCATCGAACTCCATTTGCTAGGCCACACACAGTTAGTATCACAGTTGGTCACAAGCATTACATATTATCTATATACTCGTATCTTTGTTCCTCATGGTTATTGTTCATCCACAAATCCACACTTTATCAAAGTCCATTTGTTAGGTCGCACATTGTCAGTATCATAGTTGGTCACAAGAATTATAGGGTATCTCTATCCTTGGATCTTTGTTGATCATGGTTATGGGTTAACCACACAAAACCCTTATCTTTAGTGACTCTTCATATTCAACAAAGGCTTCTCATGAGGGAAATTCATGCAATGGGGACCTTTTCTTCTTATGGAGGGAGGAATAATCTGAATGGAAAATGGTATGTACCCATGGTATTCATCCACCCATGAAATTTACCAATGGTATTGTAAGTGGCATCCACCCATTGAATTTTCCCATGGTATTGTATGTGACACCAACTGATGGTATTCATTCACCCATGGTATTTACCTACCCATGGAATTTTCCTGTGGTATTGTAACAAAAAAAAGCTATAAGTAACAAGTCACATTTTGTAAAAGGACAGATTGTCCACCATAATGTAGTCTTTACAATTATTATCTGTTTTAATAAAAAAAAGTTTCTTTTTGGTTTTCTTATTGTGTGTTTTCATCTTTTCTTATGGAATTTTAATTTTTTAGATCTTGGGGGTCTCCTCCCAAGGTCCAGATCAATGAAGTATCCACAATGCATTGTTGAAGAATTAACCAAATCAGTGCATTGTATGATATACGAGGTATGTAACCTACCTTCTTATGATGGCTTAGGTGATTTAAATAATTTTCTCAATGGTTATGAAGAAAAAGTTCCAGTTAGATATAGCCCTAAAATCTACACCTACTAGATGGTGTAATACACACAATAAGAATAGAGGAGGTTGGTAGGAATGTTGAAGACTGATGGGGATAATGTTTGAATAGATAGATACACATATGGAGATAAAATATGATGGTGAATGTTGGACACCTAATCCTCTAAGGGTTGGTGTGGAAGCTAAATAGTCTAAGGAAGTCCAAGAGACCTTGGAATATGAAACCAAGGGTAATATGAATGTACTATAAATGTACATCACTTTCAATAATAGATGTACTGTCATGCTTATCACTCATACTTTGTGTCTACCGTGTATGTGTTTAACATGGTATCAGAGGGAGCCCATTTTTGGCTTCCTTCCTACCCTGGGAATTCCTTCTTTCCTTTGTTCTTCATTTCTGTATACTAACACCTCTGTCATATTCTTGCAAAATCTCATGCATTGTTGTTGAATGCATTGGTCAAGACTGCATGTCATATTCCTACGGTTGAAAGGGCTACATTGTTGCATTAAGGCATTACTTTTCTACTTGGTGCGTAGAATAATGAATCGATGTGAAGATCGTAGCAAGGTACTATATTGACTGGTTCAAGCTCAATGGTGTTTGGCATATGGTAAGTCTCTTATAAGAGCCTGAGAAGTTTGTTGATAAATTTTAAGAGCGTATATGATGGAGTTAAGTCTGTTTTAAGAGTATGCTTGTGTCTGTGTATTGCATCAATGCTCGTTTCTTGCACATTCGAGCCCCCACTTATTCCCACAACTTATCACCACTTACCACCTCTCTGTCTGACATTATCAGCAATCAATCCAGCATATAACTTGGCTCAAGCCCTTAATTGCATAGTCCACCTCCCTCTGTGCACTGTTTTTCTTAGCCCCCCAAATATCCATCACCTCCCTCAACTCTACGGCTCCCATACATTTCTCCTACAACTTCCATATGCATAACATCACCATATGCTCCCTTTGTGTCTCCCATATGTTGAATATGTTAATAACTACGTTGAATGCGTTAATACCTACACATATGGAGGTTCTAGTGAGATCTGAACTCGAGATATTGGATTCAAATTCTAATGTATTACATGCATTGTTAACTAGATGAATCTTGAAAGACTATCAAGTTTTTATACAACCATTTGTGACCATACATGAAAGTGTCTATAGTGCAAACCTATCTTGAGCATGAGGAAGACGAGAATGAAGCAGGCATAACACCAGAGCTGCTTGTTAGCCAAGCCAAGATCCTGGCCACTCTCTTTGAAATACTTGTGGCTCAAGATCACCTCATAGAAGATATAAGACTCCGACAGATAACTCGCCTCGCTTTTCCTCTGGTAAGGAAAGCGTGTAGTTTCTAGGATCGAAACTTATTTCATTGAGCATTGTTTTGCAACCAAAATCACTAAGGGATGAGTAGCCATCTCTTTCAATGAGCCTTTAAATAGAGTATTGGTCACTAATAGAAGCATGGCCATGTAACAGAGAACATCCCAACTTATTTAGCAGAGACTCACTTTGCAGTTCTAGATGGGCATAAGCTCCCTTACATATTATGTGAGACTCTCGCTTGGCATCAATAGAAACCTACGTAGATGGTTCTCTAACAACATCGACGTCTCTTGCATTATCTTCTAGAAGGTACTTCCTTCCCTTTGAAACATTATTTTTCACTCCATAGCCATCCTGCAAGTAATGGCCAAGTTCTCCCATCACATCTACCTTGCCAAAAGTTGCTGCTTTCGCAAATAGAACTACTCCTGCTTTCAAATATTTATCCTTTCTTGATCCTCCACTACGATTGAACTGTATAATAGCCAAATAATGGAGAGTAGCTAGATGCAATTCAATTACAACCTCTGTCATCAAGGCCACATCTGAAACCTTGTTCTTGAGGCAATAGAAGTGAATCATGCCAAGTGTGTAACAAGTCTACCGATTGCCTGCATCTGCACATCTTCTCAAAAATCTATGAGCATCATCTAACCATTTTGAAACTTTTTACTAAAAGAGCCATCATGGAAGCATGGGCAAGCACCTGAGGAAGTGTTGCAGTTGCACAAAACCTTCTGCCCTTAAGCATCACACTGACAAGATCGGAAGGAGATTTTTCCGAAGAGCTAAAAGCTATTATTATCTTGGTCAAATGTTATGCGTACATTGGTCTAGGATCATTCAGGAAGACTGTGTGTTGATTAAACGCTTGTTAGAACACTGGTTAGGGCATTATCTCTCCAGTTAGAATGTTTTTCTATCAGTTACAACTCTATTTCCATGTGTAATTTATGTTATGAGCATTGAACGGTGATGCTTCTATGTACGTTGAACATTGAATTGTGTTAAAAATAGTTGAAGGAAAGCAGTGGTGGTTAGAGCCTTGAAGTCAGTGCATGTTATAAAGGAGATAAAGGAATGCAACTGAAATTGGTCTGATCTGCCATAAATAAGTTTTGAGTAAGGTGAAGTGTTGGTATTGTTTGTGCATAACTATACTGTATTATTTATGCACAATTTTTGTAAATCATTGAATTACTTGTGGAAGCCACTAAATCAATTTTGGAAACTGTGTGTTTGGCTTATGTGTTACATTAAACCTCTATGTTAAATGAACTTGGTCATTATCATGAGCCAGTATAGCAAGCTCAACCATCCAAATTTTTTGAATCTCCTTTTTTTTGAGTTTGAGTTATTGATAAAATGGCTAAAAATACCACTTTATTAGAGTTACTGAGAACTCTAATATTGTCTACTGTTGAAGGCACACTTAAAGTCAGCAAAGACACTCTCACAAATATTCAAACCTCTCTGCAAAATGCATAAGAATAGATTGATTTTTTGCAGCTTGAATCTCAACTGTAGCAGGAAGAATTATAAAAGTGGAGTCATAATTTTGAACCCATTTGTGTTCAGAACATTGAAACATACTCCCATAAGCAGCAAATTTATCAGATCATTGAGTCCCTCTTAGGATCAGTTGTACATGTAAAAGCAGAAATTCAGCCTACACTTCACAAGTCAGTCATCGGACCTTGGGAAGAGCTTGTCCACAACAAGCACATAACAAGTTCTGGATATGATAAGGAGGTGTCGTTTCATATTCCAGATTACTCAAATCCCATCTAATTTCAAAGTGTTGGATTTCTTCATGACAATTCACCTTCAACTATTACAGATTCTACTTCTCTTCCACAACAACAACAATAGATTGTGAAATTCCAACACTATGACCAAGTTGGCCATATGAAAGATCATTTTTTTTTATCTTCATCCATGTAAGCACTATCATAAAACTAGCCATTATTCAAACAGATGCTTAAAAAAAAAGCTTCTTACAAGAACAAAGATTCATTTTGGATGGATCACCTCTTGGCAATGGGCTTCAATAGCCAAGGAGATATTTCAATCATATGTCAGAACTTGTTTAGAATTTTTACATGAAAGTACTTTTAACCTCATCTCCTCCCACATAGCCAAGAGAGTCTGTAATATTTTATTTGAGAAGTAGTGGCTCCAATGCCCCTCTCATGGGGTTAGTGATGTATGGTGTAACAATGTGTCTTGTAACTTTCACTTAATTCAGAAGCTTGCTAATAGGCCAGAATGTTTTCACACATTTATTTTAATTTTTGTGAGACTAATCTTGAACACTTGTAATGCATGTTTCTTTAACCTATGTTGAACACTTAAACTATTTCACTTGTTGTAATGCATAATCTGTTAATGGAAGTGTGTTGTATGTGCTATTAATGTTGTCTTTCCCATGGTGGCTATCTCCTCGGACATCAGACAGACCTTTCACATAAAGCTTGTTGTAACAACCATTGCACTTGTTCAACTTTAGACTCATCTGTTGAGTGTAGTACGTGTTATCTTAGCTTGTGTGTTGTGACTTCTACATCCGTGTGGGCTGCTCCTTCAGAAGTTGTGCATGCCCTGTTGTGTTGTGTGTTCCTAGCTGAGTTGGGACCTCATCCCAACCAAATTAGGACTCACTCTCACCCTCTCCCCTACAGTGAAAGAACCATTGACACAAGTACACTATCATTCACCAGGCATGCGAACCTCACTTCTCGAAGGCAAAGCAGACCACTCTCCTCTGTGGACAAGCAAGAGTTGAGGCAAATCCTTCAGACAATGGCAACTAGGCCATCATACTGGGTGGGACTCCCACACCAAACAGTGTGAGGTCTAGTTGGGACTTCATAACAGGGTTATCCCCTAAATGTTAACAAATCCAACACTATCAACATTTATGGCACTAGAGGGAGGGCAACCAGTTGTATATGGATGAACATCCCTTGACACTCATTCATTGGCCATTTGGTCAAGGTCATAAATCGCACTACCTTTCACCTACATGCGGCTCTGCAATTGGTTACTCCTCACCTCCTAGGATTGAACATGAGATTTTGTATCATCAACTTCATTCCATCCATCCCATCACTGACCAGTTAGTGAAAGTAGTCAGATTGATCTCAGGCATACAACATCTTCCATATGCATCAAGGAAGCCAAAAGCCACTCCCACAGGAGTTGTTGTATCATTAGTGGAAGAAGCAGTCCTTACCACACTTGAAGCTGTAGAAAAATCTATTGAAGACAAAGAAGAGCCTCCGGTCTTCTAGCAAGCTGAACAAGACACTCTTGTGATCCTGGGATCGAACTCTAGTATAGGAGGTGAAGGGGAAGGCAACATAGGAGGTAGAGGCAGAGAAGAACCAACAAACTCAAAGTGGGAACCATTAGACTCAGAAATAGAGGGAGAGGATGAAGAAGAAGAATAGATGGTTGGCACAAATATTGAATGGATGACTCGGGGACCATTGGATCTCTTGGTTGTTCTACGCAAGATGCCGAAGTGAGTGGAGAGAATGAACATCAAGTTCAACCCTAATAGTACGGTGAAGGCAGAATACCACCTAGACAACTTATAACTACAATTGCAGACCCTTGAGGTATGGTTTGATGATGTGGCATGTAGATTATTCCCATGTACCATAGATGGTTGCACAGTTGCATGGCATCACAACCTTCCACCGAACTCTATACAAAACTGGGGTGCACTCAATTACATGTTCCTTGAGAATTTTGCTGATGACAAAACCCCAACCATGCTACTCAAAGAGTTGGGAAGCCTCAAGATGGAGGGAAAAGAAAATTAGAGGACTTCAATCAAAGGTTTACATGTATTCAGAACAAGTTTGCAGCGGACACTAAACCTCATGACTCTATCACTGTTGATTACTACACATCTGCACTGCTAACCAACATTGTGCAGTTCATTAAGCGAGCTGCGAAACCAACACTCTTGGAAAGTTGCCAAGAGGATATTGTTGTTGAGAAAGACTTGTACATGATCAGAGTCATCAAGGATGATGAATCAATGAAGGACTCCAAGGATGGAAGTAGGAAGCCCCAAGCAATGGCGAGCAAGGGCAGAGACAAGGAACCAACTGATACTAAGACCCTCACTTGCCTTGTCAAGAGCTTGACCATGGAAGTGTTTGAGTTGAAGCAACAGAAAACATACACATTTGCAAGCAACCATTAGCCTAGATAGATAGGAAAACAATTCAGCGAGCGACTCATCAAGAAGTAATCTGGTTCGCTTCAAAAAATGTGCAGAAGCTTGTGTTCCAACTCAAACAATGCACATATCATAAGTTCTATTCCTTCCATGAAGAACATCACCCCGATAAATCTTGTTTGGATTGGAAGCGAGTCGTTAGCGTTGTCTGCAGTCATACACTCGATGAAAAAAGAAATATGCAGGAGTAGCTAGAAGACATTGACAATGACAAAGAGGTTTCACCGAATGAAACATCAAGTTCTAGGCATGTGGTGAATGCATATCAATGTTCGTAAGTAATGTCAAAGACAAACACGGAGAAGCAACCCTAAAATAAAAATGATCATTACAATCTTAGGAGTAAAGGGGCTCCCCATACACTTTGGTAAATGCAAGAAAAGGTGAGACTGCTAATGAAGAAAGTCGATCCACTGGCCACCCCAAAGCAGAAAACAAAAAGCAAGTCCAAGAAGACAATGGTGGATAAGAGTACATCCATGAGTAGAAAGTTGCAAAAAACTCTGCCGAACAACACAAACATCCGTTCCATCCTGGACATCTTAGTGATTCTACCACCTCTGGAATATAACATTGTTGATGACATGAAGAAAACGTGAGTGAACATCAGTTTTTTTGAGTTAGCCAAGGTCCATAGTTAGCGAGATATCCTATTGCAGCATTGGGATAGACAACATCAGAAAACATAGTCTGTACCAGAAAGGGAGAAAGCACGCCTACTGGATCACTTTCCACTGTGCTCAATACACTCTATATGGAAGAAGAAAACTTAGGTTTCACCCCATTCCTACTTTCATTTGAATTTTTTAAATACGATTTTCACAACTGCTTGGTTGATTCTAGTGTGGAAGACAACGTCATGCCACTCTCCATTACTAGGAAGATTAATTCTCAATGGAGTGAGACATCCACGCAAATCATCAAACTTGATCAAACATTAGTACAAGTCATTGGTGAACTGTGAGAAATAATCATCTCACTATCTCATGACAACCAAGCCCACCAATCCATCAACATAGTTGTTGTGGACATACTAGAAGCATTTGGTCTATTAGTAAGTAGAGATTGGTCCAGCAAGCTAGATGGATATTTTTCTACAGACTAGTCTCACATGCGGATTTCATACAAGGACAAATGCAACCAAATCTAAGTGTTATTTGAGAGGTATATGAAACACAATGTAACTCCCCCTAATGGCAAGAATGAACTATTGGCCTTCATAGAACTCATGTTTGGAAACTTCCTTTTGGAAACAACATTGGACTATTATCTTGAATGGCTAGCTCAAACCTCATCAGACACACAGTTGGGACTCCTTCCTTGCCCAACTGATGGTAATGAAACCTGTACAGTTCATTGTACCAACAATAGCAGTAGTAGCAACAACAATAGTAGCAACAGTACAAGAATTTCAAACAATGCGTGTATAAACAAGTTGTGGTCCATAGATTTTGACGAATCAAAAGCATACGATGGCTCAAGGACCATGTATAGCTCAGTCACCCAAAACAACAAAAAATGCATGACTTTAGGCTACTTGAGGTTCAAATGCACAAACAAAATCATTGAGCATGAAGCAATCATGTTGGGATTACCAAGAACCCTCAACCTCAACATGGTCACACTCAAAGTAGCATTACACTCCACAAACAATGTTGATACTTTCAAGAACATAACAATTGATGAAGGTAAGCTTAAGCAATCTCTGAAAACTACAACTGAGGGAAAGAAAGGTAACACTGTCCTCGAGGGGTTGGGTTCTATCAATAAGCTCTATGATTTGCAGAACTTTGTTCAAGGACTAAGAAACAATAGAACCCACAAGCCCACCATTAAGAACAAATAAGGAAACTTGGGGACCAATCACAGTCCAAAGATGGTCAATCTCGGTACCAACTGCGCACTGCAATAGTGGTAAGCTTTTGACTGCCTGATCAAACAATACCAGGATGTCTCCATGAGGGTGGATGATGACCTGAGTACATATGGCACGCGAATAACCCAACATGAGATTCTAGGTAAAGGAGAAGCCAAACCATTGCAACAAAAAGTTAGGTAAAACACATATGTCATTTGGACTCCTTATATAGAAAGAATTGACTGAATTGTTGGATGTTTGGGTTACTTGCAAATTTCATTATCATACTTGGGTTTCTAATTTAAATTCCACACATAAGAAATTCAGGAAAATCCTCTTATGCATTGATTTCACGAACTTGAATTGTTCCTGGAATAAAAAAAACTACCCCACGCCATCATCTAAGCCAATGTTGCACGCACTACCTGAAGTAGTGGTGTTGTATTTACTTAAATTTTTTTTTGAATGCCGCCAGGTTTCGGCAGCAGAGCCCGGTGGACTTACACCAGTCCACGAGAAGCTTGGCCCACACATGTATCATCTACAATCACTTGACGGGAGGATTGAAAACCTTCCTGTCAATGACCAAGATCTCAAGCATCACTTTAAGTAGGCTGGGCCATGCCTGTGCCATGTACATAGTCTGCTTGTTGCTTGTTGTTTTCATCTGTTTTGATTTGCTTATTATCTTTGTTTTTACTTTGTTTGATTTTTCTTACTATTTTTTTTCTTTTCGTTTTATTTATTTGCCTGGTATATTGCTATTTTTGTTTATAGAAATAAGTGCTACCAACTACTATGTTCTGGATTTTGAATAGAGTATGTGGTTGAAATTTGAAGAGACTTGTGACACTGTAGCACTTGGCCAGTATTATGTGCATCTTCTCTATGCTTGGTTATAACCTTCGGTCGATGAATTCTTCATTGAAAATATGAGTCGTCTGCAAGGGAAGTTTTTGTCCAACCATGAACCTGTGCCCACATAGGGAAGCCCCATGCTAGTGCTTGGCCTTTCGCTTTGTATGTTCAAGCTCATCTAACCAGTTGAAACAGAGAAGGGGAAAATCCAAATGAGAAAACCTATGCCAGAGGTCTTACATGCTTCTATGAAGGAACAACCTCTTCTGCTCTCAATAAGTCGGGATCCCTCTTTCGCCCCAAAAAATAAATAAGTGCTTATGCGTAGCCCTCTTGAAATATATAAAGGCAAAAGAAGAGAAAGGCTTCCTGTGCAAAGAGGTGAAGCATGCAACTCCACCAGGGTACTGAGCAGGCTCACTAGAAGTGGAGAAATGTGTATGTTCTTGCGTGACTCCATTGGGGTACTGTCCAGGCATCCTGGAAGCAGAGAAACACCAGAGATGAAAACTTATACTCTGAAAATCTTCAACTCGTGATCTAAACTATCCTTCCCAGATTAGAAACACTGAGATCTAAGCTAAACTTTTGATTGTGTTTGACTGAGTTGGCAAAGGGTTAACCATGTATGTCCATGCGGTAAGTGGGGAAGCCGAAGTAACCCATGTAGCAATTCAATACGCACTAAAATACCAAGGCCCTGTGCTAGCAATGAACCAAAACAGAGAAGCCGGATTTCTACCAGTGTGTCACCAAGTGTTGTAGTGACTACAACCACCCTCCAACATTTTGGCCTACACCTAATTTTAGAGCCTCACTTGGGAGTCGCGCTTGATGACTACACACCTTTAGGTTCAATTCGTGAGCCCATGGGAGAATTTTCATCGACCTTGCTTCTTCATTTCATTCAATATTCTACATGATGGTGTCTAAGTCATGCCTACGACCATTTTCTAGTTATGCTCAAGGTCTTTGCTTTGTGTGTACTTGTTGTGTTCGCTATGAAATCATCTATCGCACTCACACACGAAGTCACATTCATTGTCACACAAGCGTCGCCATGGTCGATCAACAATCAATCATAAGTGTTGCACTTATCACTTGCACTGTCAGTTAGTCTTGTTGAACATGTGTGTCTAAATGTTTTGAGTCACTTCATTGTCGAGTCATGTGAGTGTGTGTTTGCATGATCACCTATGCATCTTTCATTCATTTACACACTTGGTCATTTTTCTGAAGTTCTGACGACCGAACTCCCATCGGATAGCCGAACCATCACCTCGCCATCGACTCGTTCGAATGTCACCCATAACAATGTAGAAGCACCTAGCAAGTGTTTCCAAGTTGCGTTGATTGTAAGAAATCCAAACAACTTTCATGTTGACCACCTGTTGATATCCTAAATTTCCCTATTTTCTACCCCATTTCCATCAAAATCAACCTTTGCTTTATCTCAATAAAAGACTCTTCTTTCCTACACTAGTACAACATAGTTATCCATTCCTTCACATGCTCATATTTTATATTAAGATTTATTACAATGCTTTATTAATCATTTTATATGGATTTCATGCATATTTATATATCTCTTGTAACTCATATTAATTTCCTAGAGTAATAGTGGAACTTAGTATTAATTGTGAATGAGTTGACTAGTGCAGTATATTCTTGCACCGCCACAAAGACTGTCTGATATTTTTGAGAAGCCAAATCTTCCACGAGGACGGGTCTCGATCCTTGACTCTGAGTTTATCTATTGATGAACTGAGTTAGGATAAAAAGTGGTGCGCAATTAGGGACTATTTTCCAAAGTTAGGCTACGACCAAGCGAGGTTCATGTGTACTATATCTATTGGCCAAGTTTGTAATTTTGGTTAAGTCCATTTGGCCGAAAGGCCTGAACAAGAAATGTTTGAAATTAGTGAAAAAAGATAGAGCCAAAAGTATATGTAAAGTATAGATATAGGTAGGAGGAGGCTATTTAGTAATCGTCAGTTGTAATTTTGTTTTATGTAATCTAGTTAGTGACCTAGCTCTAGGGCTAGACTGCTCTGTTATGTAAATTAGCTAAATCAAGTAATACAAGAAAACTACCATGATTTGCATACACAACGTCTAGTTTATCTTTGATGTAGCTTTGAAGTGTTGAGATTTTTTGCTCCTTAGAAGGGGAATGAGCTGGTTGGCTAGGGCCCAGCCAACCCAGCTCATTTACCCCTCTCGCTTTCATTATTCAAAAAGAAGGTGTGGATATTTCGTTTGCATCTGTGTGATGTTATAGTTTTAATATTCATCTTTCAAGTTATGGTTTAAGATACCTTTTGTAGCTAACGTGTGAAATGGATCCTTGGTTTGAGAGTTAGCTGTGTTTATTTATTTTGTTTGTTAAATATCTTTTTGCATTTCCTTTACTCTCAATCTCTATTTTAACTCATTTTTTATCGGATTGTGCAGGGAACTCTTACCTGCACTTTGGCTTAAGCATTCTTTTGTAGTGAACAGTGAATCACTTCTCTACATATTATTTCCAGTTATTACACAAGTGAATGAATCATTAACTTAGTAACTGTCTTTAGTATTAAAAGTACATCTTTAGAGGATCTGGAAGCAGTTGCATAAAATTATCATAAACATATTATACTTGCAAAGAACACGCGCATTTTTGAATGGATTACTAAAGTTAGTTAACAAATGAAAACAATTAGACTACTGTTTGATTATTTTGAAGTGATTTTATTTCATGAATTTTATTTCCTTTGTAAGGTTTAATGAGTTGAAGAATTTCCTTTTCCATAGATAATTTACTTCAAAATTTCATTTTACAGTTGCAATTCTTTTCCAGCACATCTTTCAGTCCTTTCAAAAGTAATTTGGAAACTAGATGAAGGTGCAAGAGCTGGTCTTTTGTCACAGAAATAGAGTGCTCTAAGCCTTTAGGCTTAGAGTACCTTCACTAAGACATAAGTCTTCAGTAAGGAAGGTCACATATATCTTTTCACAGGGATACTGTACCTGCACTAGTGCAAGAAGATTGTAATAGTGCAAGGATAGGTTGCTTGTGTGGAAGGAAGATTCGAAGGAAGACAAAATTCTGCAAGGACCCACTTGTCAAACTGCTAGGAATCCATCTAAAGATGAACATAGAATTTTATTACAACATTTAAGATTGTTTCTGTTGTGTGGAATTTATTTACTTGATCTACATGCAAATTGTCTTTTACATTCTAGCACTCGAGTTGCTTTGGTGTCAATTACCTTTCCAATTGTTTTCTATCTTATTCTGCAAAGCATTTCCTTTAAGAAGTAGGATTAGAGATGGGAAAAGTTCATACCATTTCTGGAATTGCCTGTGCTTTGTCTCTAAGTTTATGAAACCCTCGGGTTGACAATTAAGTGTTGAGTTTACTTAAGCGCAATTCCTGCACCCAACATTTTGGCGTCGTTTCCGAGGAGTGTGGTGAAGTAAAATTATAAGTGTGGACACGAAAAAATTCCTCTAGCCCAATAATGGGTCTAGCCAGAACAAATGCATTCTATGGAATATTTCCTTAGGATAGAATCAACCAAGAGGGCCTACCTCTTGGTCCTCTTATCCTGCTTGACGATTTCCTCACTTGCTCGCTCCAGCAATCTCTTGCTTCCTTTTTCAAGCTCCTGAAACAAGTAAACAACAACATACAAACAACATAATAATAGACAAAGTGCAATTCAACATACTTAACAATTCAAGAAACATTAAGCCATGAATATGTAATACTACAAAACATGTAGGAAATCAATCCATTGTTGCATATATTAATATCAAATAAAGATTACAACCATTCATCTTGACGTTACAGTCTTCCTCTAACAAGACCAAGTTCCCACACACTTCTGCTAGCATTCCATGATGGCCTCCATTAACAATAGGTTTAAGGCTCTGTTATGAAACCAACTCACAAAATGATAGAAAAGATAGATCAACGCCTTATAATTCAACCTCTTCAAGGGGGAAACCTCCTTTACATTACACAAATGAAATTTTTTTTGATGATTCAAATGAAAAAACCTCATTTCTATATATAGGAGTCTAAGGGATCACAATATAACCAAGCCTACCTAACAATAATAATATAAAGGCACAAACATAACAATAGAGGGATTCTATGGGGCACAATAATAACAATATGGGGATAATAAGGGCACAACAATATTAATAAGGGATACAATGACAATACTAATGGGGGAATCACTAGTATTATAGGGAACTAACATGCCCCTCTCCTTCAAAATAGTGTTGTCCTCAATGCTTGATTGGTTCTGGATGCTTATGTATAAAATTCTCATCCTCCCTTGTGGAATCTTCAACATATAAGGTCTTCCACTTGATGAGATACTCCGAAATTGATCAATTTCGTGGTTGTCGAGTTCTTGTTTTTTGTGATCGCTTCTGATTCCAATATAATTTTTCCTTCCTCATCAAGTTTTGGAAATATTGTTAGAACTGGGAGCTTGTCGCCTATAACCTTCTTTAAACATGAAACATGGAAAACTGGGTGCACTCGAGAAGTTGCAGAAAGCTCGAATTTGTATACCATAGTACCAATCTTTTGCAACATCTTGTATGGACCATAATACTTTGGTGATAATTTATTATCCTTTGTAGCTTGCTTGAGGGACATTTGTTTATATGGTTGTAACCATAGGAATACCCAATCACCTACATCAAAACTTCTTTCATTGTGATGTTGAGCTACCTATTTTTTCATCCTATTATGCACGAACATGAGGTTATACTTTAAGATTTGGAGACCTTGTTGTTGATGCTCGATATGATGTTCCATTGCTTGAACCTTAGAATTTTCTCTTAAATATGATGTGATGGATGGTGGCTAATATCCATAAAGTGCCATAAATGGGGTCACTTTTTCTGCAGTATGGAAGGAAGTGTTATTCCACCATTTAGCCAGAGGCAACCATTTGACCCATTGTGTCTGTTTATCAGATACAAAGAAACGAAGATATCCTTCCAAACATTTGTTTACTATATTAGTTTTCCCATCATTTGAGGATGATAAGATGAGATATGAGCTAACTAAGTACCAAGACAAGAAAATAATTTTGTCCAAAAATTTCCAGTGAACATGGGATCTCTATCACTTACAATAATCTTTGGGTTTCCATGTAGCTTTTGAATTGTTTCCATAAATGCAGTAGAAATTGTACTAGCTTTAAATGGATGTGATAATACACAAAAGTGTGCATACTTGGTAAGTCTGTCAACTACCACCATGATGACACTCTTTCCCTCAGACATGGGTAAACCTGTGATAAAATCCATTGAAACCTCCTCCCAACATTGGCTTGGAATGGATAAAGGTTGTAATAGACCCGATGTCTTAATTGTTTCAACTTTATTTTGTTGGCAAACCAAACATTCCGCCACAAACTTTTGAATATCCGATTTAAGACCATCCCAAAAAAAATCCTTCTTAACCCTGTGGTAAGTTTTTAAAAATCCAGATGCCCTCCTAAGGGAGAAGTGTGCAATTCCATTAGAATCTTTTTTTTGAGTTGGGAATTCTTACAGAGATATAAGCGATCTTTATACCATAACGAATCATTTTGCCAGCTAAATGTATCAGATGTACTAGAATCTTGTTGTAACTTTCGAATAAGTGTCCACACTTCTTCATCATTCTTTCATTCCTCCCTTGCTTCGTTTATCCAATCTGGTTGGATAATAGAAATGGCGCACAACAATGTTTCCACATCCTCATCCTTTCTTGAGAGTGCATCTGCCACCACATTTTGCTTCCCTTTTTTGTAGATGATTTCAAAGTCATAACCCAACATCTTTGTGACCCACTTTTGTTGCTCTTCAGAGGATAATCTTTGTTCTAAAAAGTATTTCAGGCTATCATGATCCATTTTTACCTTGAAGTGTCTTCCCATTAGGTAGGGTCACCATTTCTTAAGTGCATGGAGTATTGCCAACATTTCCTTCTCATAAATAGCTTTGCGTAAAAACGTTCCCTTGATTGGACAACTTTCAAAAGCAATGCGTCTTTCATCTTGCATTAGAACAACACCAATTCCATTTCCTGAAGCATCACATTCCACAATAAAGGTTTTTGTGAAGTCCGCTGTAGCTAAGACTGGTGCTTGGCACATTACCTCTTTAAGATGTTCAAAGGCCTTTGTTGCTTCTGGAGTCCATGCAAATGCATCTTTCTTCAATAATGTTGTCAGAGGTGCTGCTATTCTTCCGTAATTCTTAACAAACTTGCAATAATACCCCGTCAACCAGAGAAATCCTCGCAGATGCTTAATGGATGTGGGGATTTTCCATTCCTTAATGGCTTTAATTTTTCTAGGGTCTACCTTAACTCCTTCATGAGATACAATATGACCCAGATATTCCACCTCTTGGACTCCAAAGAAGCATTTGGATCTTTTTGCATATAATTGTTTCTCTCCTTCAATAGTTGTAGCACCCTGTCAACATGTTCAACATGATCCTTCCAAGACTTGCTGTAGATTAGTATATCACAAAAAATACTAACACAAATTTTCTAAGGAATGGTTTGAAAATTGAATTTATCAAACCTTGAAATGTTGAAGGTGCATTGGTAAGGCCAAAAGGCATGACCAAAAATTCATAATGACCCTCATGAGTTCTAAATGTTTTTTCAGAATGTCTTCAGTATTCATTCTGATTTGATGATATCTTGAATGAAGATCCAGCTTGGTGAAGTAAATTGATCCATGCAATTCATCCAATAATTCATCAATGACAGGAATGGGAAACTTATCTTTAATAGTGAGCTTGTTGAGCTCCCTATAATCCGGACACATGTGCCATGATCCATCCTTCTTGTGCACCGATACTACTGGAGCAGAGAAATAACTTTGACTCTGTTGAATTATACCAGCCTCTAGCATTTCTGCAACCATACATTCAATTTCACTCTTTTGGGCATAGGGATAACTCTACGGCCTGATGTTTGGAGGAACACTTGCTGGAATCAGATGAATAGCATGATCATGATCACCAATAGGTGGGAGAACTTTAGGAGTCTCAAATACCTTGGAATGATTGTCCAAGACCTTTTGGAGATCTGGAGAAATAGATGATTCCAATGTGGAAACATCTAGCGAACATAATTGTGCAATTACACATTTTCGTTCCTTTTTTAGAAGCTTTGTCATACCGTTAGAGCTGATTATCTTTC